>OZ024930.1:33667630-33888793 GCA_964017235.1 Sabellastarte sp. h YS-2021
GCCCAATATTTGGCTAGCTGAATATACAGCCATCAGTCTATTTAGTCAGAATAAAATAATGTAACTCCCTATTGAGACTTTATATCTCACCACAGATTAGTCGTGGCATTGTATACAGAAATCAAAACCAGTTAGAGTAAGAAATCTAAAATTCGCCACATATCTGAAATTCACCACATGTGAAAATACCAATAAAATAAATGAATTGTGGTGAGATTTGTTGAATGTATAGTAAATTAAGGCTTTTTGAACTGAAAAATACCAATTTTTAGACAAAAACATCATTTTCTTCATAAAATTAACTAAGGTTTTAGAGGTGGCGAATTTTAGATTCCTGGCGTATTTTAGATTTCTTACTCTACCAGGGGTTTGAAATGAAATACAGTATTTTTCATGCTTATTACTGTGCAGTGAAAAATAATCGCAGGTGTACAATGAGCCATTACTTGCAAATGGAAATGGCTTTTGTGAGATATTATTAAGAACATAAACATGATTTTGCTCAATATAAAGTAAAAATCTGACATATACACAGAATACATGTGTGTATATTTTTTGTCATTTTGATGAAGTATCAGCCATTAGAAAGCCTAAAATAATGATGTTTTCAATAACCAGTTCCCAAATATTCTTTGTGGATTTCATTGTTTTTTACTCTCTACCACAACAAAACAATATACTGTATAGCGGCATGCTGTTAACAACACTACCATGGACTTTGTGGACCTGAATATCTGTAACATAGCCCTATTCAGTCCAAAGGAGACAGCATGAATCACAGGGCACAGTATTTTTACAGTAATATGCTTAACCTCCTACTTTGCTTCTAGATACACCCTACCGGGCCAGCTTTGGCCCCAGGGTTGGGGTCAATTGCTTTGATCAATTACAATTACTTCTTCAATTATCTGTGGTCAATTACAAAGACAATTACAATTACAATAGACTAAGAAAAATCAATTACAACTACTTTTATTCAATTACAACTACAATTACAAGAAGGAAAAGTTCAGTTAAAATTCAGTCAATACAAGTGTCCTTTATCGGATATGTGTTGTTGGAATTAACATGAATAACAAAGTATAGCATTTTTATCAAACTTATGAGTTTTATTTGTCTTTCTGATATTTGTTTAATTATATATAAGTTCTAACATTGATTGTACCTTATGTTAACTTAGGTCTTATGTTAACTTGTGCTCTCTTGATGGAAAAAAAAATCAAAAAACTCTGTATTAAAATATATATATGGATTAATTTAAAATCTACTATGTTGTTATTGTGGGAGTCTGTTTAATATGCACAATGTAAATTCATATGCATAATATTTCAGATCTCTTTCACTTGGGTTCTGCAATATATAAATATATGCATATTTTACAATCACTTTAAAATGTACAGATAATGTTAACTAGAAATTGGATTTGCATGAGTGTTAAATGATAAACCCATTGTGAGACTGAAACCCCCATTTAATGTTTCCTGTATTTCTGGTAGATGCACTGATCATCACATAGCTAGCCAAGGCACAAGTTTGCAGTGACACTAATCTCACCACGATGCCAAATGACATAATTGACACTAATCTCCCAACAATGCTCCATGTACAATGGATTATATCTGTATAATGTTCATGAAGATATACATATACACTAAGTACTCAAAACAATCCCTCTTGTTTACATTTGTTAATAAGACTTGATCTAAGTGTTAAATATGTGTAATGTGATGGCTTTACATCTTAGTTATATAGGTTAAAGGATGATGGAAAAAATACAATTATTTATACTACTGAATACTGAAGCTTAAATTCAGAATACTGAGTAAAATATGTAGTGTAATTGAAATTCAAAATATTCAATTACAATTACAGTGTAATTTTTTCAAGTACAATTACAAATACAATTACTCAGTTTAAAAAAAATCAATTACAATTACGCAAAAATTGTAATTAATTACTCAATTACTTGTGTAATTGACCCCAACCCTGTTTGGCCCTGTATTCCACTCAAACAAGGCTTTGTGCCACCCTTAACTCTGTGGCCATGAATAGCCCTAAGATAGTCCTATTCAACCCAAATGAGAAAGAAATCTTCAGGAACACAGTACATTTACAGTTAATGCCTCATCTACTTTGCTTCTAGATATACCCTACCTGGCATGTTTGCCTCAGTATTGCTCACAAAAAGGCTTCAACATCACCGTAGACGCTGTGACCCTGAATAGCCCTGACTTGGCCCTGTTAAACCAAAATGAGACAACATGCCTCAAGGGCACTGTAATTTGGCAGTAACATGTCTCATTTTTACAATACATCTAGACATACCCTACCTGGCCAACTTTGGCCCAGTATTACTAACAAACAACGCTATCTGCCACCCTAGATTCTGTGGCCCAGAATAGCTCAAACATGGTTCTATTCAGCCGAAATGAGACAAAATGCCTCAGGACTCTGAATTGGTCGAAAAAGTTTGTATTAGCCACAGTGAGACAACATGTCTCAGGGCACAGTAATTTTGCAGTTACATGTCTCACTTCCAACATTCCCCCACCTGGCAAACTTTACACTATCCACTGTTAAACAAAAGGTAATTCCCTCTCCATGACCTTAGACATACATCACAGGAATCTGTTCAGTTACTTGAAGTATAGCAGTGAAGAACAATAACCTTTTTAGTTGGGAGTATAATATTATGGCAATTTTTGAATGGTGTCAAAATCTATTTTTATTCCATTAATACATCCTATCCAGTGGACAATTGCTTTACCGGTCGGCGCGACTGGTCCCGCCAAATGCCAGAAAAAGATGTCCTGTATATAATACCGGCAGAACCGGTGAGTAGTGTGCATTTGCTAGGTGGCGCATCATACTTGCTTCCTGTCTAGACAGAGTGACGTCAGTTCATCTTTTTCGTTTTGTGCGTGTAGTGTGCAGACATGTTTTTGAAGTGATCTCGAAGTTTGAAGAAAAGATGGATTATTCTATGAATTTAAAGCTTATTTTCATCTGAAAATATATAGACCTTATGCATTCCCCTATATAAAAGAGTGTAAACACTCAATGTTATTGTAATGTAAACACTCCTCACTGCAAGTGTTGTGGTAGTGTCTTGTGTTCGTGTGTGATGAGAATTCTGTTCAATCTATGTGGTGCAAGTTGCCACTGTTAATTTACAAAACATTTTAAGCTGTATTATGTTGTTAAAATTTTTAAAAACTATACTTAGATCAATTTTAAAACATATGTGCCAGCAACATTCTTGGACCAAAGGATTAACTAATGGTACAGACCCGTGCTGTTCCAATTCTTTGGTTACAGAGAGGCTCCATCCTACTGGTTTGACCGGTTACAGAGATTGTTGGTTACAGAGAAAAGCTGCTGAATCCGCCACTATGGACAGGAAGCAGGCAGCTTCATATGAGCCTATTCCTGCTAAGAAGTAGTGGGTGGACGATTAGACCAACGTTCGATCAATCGTCAGTGTCATGGTACAATTGCGTTCGGTCACTGACAACTTCTGGAAATCACCCTTCTTTATGTGTCTCAATATCCACATATTTTTATGTCGTCACTCTGCGGTGTGGTACTGACTGTTGAGTAAATCAGTTGTAACTTGAAAAATATTGCATTTGGAGTATTTTGTTAAAATATGTTGTTCACCTACTTTTGGGTCAGCTATAACATAGTGAAATTTCAGACCTATAGCTCATGGCATGGCTGAGCAATAACTATTTTCAGGTTCTCACTATTGAGTAAATCAGTTGTAACTTGAAAACTATTGCATTTACAGTATTTTGTTTAAATATGTTATTCACATAATTTTTGGTCAGTTATATCATAGTTAAATTGCAGACCTCTATGTCCTATAGGAAATCATGGGCTGGGAATCTTTTGGTGTGGTCAGATTTGACCTTTGACCCCTCCATCAAGGTCAAACGAGGATAGCCAAACTTAAAAGTGCTTATAACTCGCTTATTATTGGTCCCAGAGGTTTGGGATGGCAAACAGACATATAGGAAATCATGGGCTGGGAATCTGTTGATGTGGTCCGATTTGACCTTGGACCCCTTCTTCAAGGTCAAACGAGGATAGCGAAAATTGAAAGTGCCTACAACTCGCTTATTATTGGTGACAGAGATTTGGGATGGTTTACCATCCCATAGGAAATCATTGGCTCGGAATCTTTTGGTATGGTCAGATTTGACCTTTGGACCCCTCCTTCAAGGTCAAATGAGGACAGCCAAGCTTAAAAGTGCTTATAACTCATTTATAATTTTTCCTAGAGGTTTGGAATGGTAAACCATAGGAAATCATGGGCTGGGAATGTATTTGTGTGGTTAGATTTGACCTTGGACCCCTTCTTCAAGGTCGAACGAGGATATTGCATTTGTAGTATTTCTTTAAATATGTTTTAACCTATTTTTTACACTTAAACAATTACCTTGTTATTTTCCTTCATAATACCATTTGCAGGGCACAACTTTTTTATCCTTTTCTTCTGTCAGCTTCGGAATTTCTTTCGAACTTGCTGTTCAGTTACCATTTACTGTATTTCTGTACAGCCCTTTTCCTGATAATTATTCTGTCCTCTAATCACCTTCACAAATCAAAAACACTCAGTCAGCTGACACAGTGCCCGTTCACGGGCACTCTCCTCTTGTTATATTTTGGGCAGTTTCCAGAACTTTCCTTCAATAAATTAACAGATTTCTTGCGAATTTTGAGTTTGTTTACAACTGCCGCCATATTTACCAGAAGTGGGTGCTTTTGGTAGTTTCTATGTGTCGGAAATACTTTATCCGGGAAAGTGTTTCATGACAGTGGAATAAAAAGGTCGATTATTTGTCGATCATCGGTCGGAAAAATGGACGAATAATCGACAAATAAAAATTGAGGCAATTCCACTCACTACTAAGAAGTAATTCAATTCATCCAGTTCTGACAACTCAAGTGAGTTATGCAGAACTGTGGAGCCACCAGGAACCGGTTATAGAGCATTGCTTCACCTATAACCATGGAGGGCCTGGTACTGGGCAGGTCTCCAGGACTGACTAACAGACCAGCAGAAGTTCTTTTAAGTGTCCAAGCAGCTGTTTAGGCCAACCAGTGGCTGCCTAAGGAAACTGGTTACAGAGGATTCTTGGACCAGTCACTGGCCCCGGTGAAATGACCAGTCAGCCTGCCTACTCTTTCAGGACCTAGCTGGTCAGACAGTGGCTTTAGATAAGAGGAAGACTGTCAAGCAAGACTTGTCCAACAACTACCAGTCAACTTCTTATCAGACCTCAACTATTAGACTGGCCATCCAGTTTGCCTTTTTACCCAGCCTGTGACCAGTGTCAGCTGACACAAGGGGGCCTCAGTTTGCAAGCTCAGTTTTCAGTTTTCAAGATTATAACCTGTTTTGCCAGTTTTCAAAACTCAAGCAATGGGAAAAATATCTGTTAATCAGACCAGGGGTCACTGATGTTATAAATGGCTATTAGTGTTTATTCATATGTGGATCAGTGAGGTCTAGCCTGTCACCAGTGTTGACACCTTTTTTGGCTCAACCTGCCTGCTCAAAACTTGGGCCACCGTAGGGGCCAGCCCAAGTTCATAAGAAATCTCCCAGGAAGGCTACACCCTCACCTTGACCAGGCTTGACCAGGTCTCCAGGCAGAAGTGACCCAGTACCCTGAATAACTCAGATTGGGAAACATCGGGAACAATACTAACCTCTCTTCATCAAGGGGAGTGGATAACTTCAAGGTTGTCTACTCCCTCACCCCATTCTACCAGCAAGGAAGTACCAGAGTTTTTCATGTCCAGGGTCGTCCCCACCAGTTCAGTCACTCCCCTTTGGTCTGTTATCAGTACAATGGGAGTCTTCTCTTGGTGGTGGCTAAGGAGGTCTAACTATGGCATTACAAAGTTACACAATCCACCAGTACGACTGGTTGGTCAAAGCCAGTTCACACCAAGCCTGTCTCCAACATACACAGTCTCTAGGAGCTCAGTGTCAGGAGTAAGTTTGAATGGTAAACAAGAAAAAGTTAAACTGAACCTTGAGCATTTCTTCGACTTAGTAGGCTTCCAGTTAGCTTGGAAGAGGGTAAGGTGAGACCTGCCCTAGAGCGTTGGTAGACCTTGAATGCTTATCCAGAATCTTCTCCCCAGACCTACAGGCCTGGTCTGGCAGTAAATGCCCCTGATAGGGTTACTGACAGCCATGGAGAAGCAAGTGCACCTAGGTCGCCTCCACATGAGGCCGATAAAGTGGCACTAGAAGAACAGCTGGAGGGTACTAGAATCACTAGAAAAGGTGACCCCGGTTCCCTCCTCCCCCATCTTAAATGGTGGCTGCAGGAAGGCAATGTGCTTCAAGGTCAACCATTATACCCGCTAAATATGCTCTTCAATCCTTAGATGCATCAAAGCCCTTTGCCTCTTTGAAGCATTGACCTTCAAGACTGTTTTCCTCTTGACCCTGGGTTCTGGCAAACACAGGAGTTGGCAAAACAAAAACATCAGACACCAGTCAGACACCAGTCAAAGGTGTCTGTACCCAGCACCCAGCCTTTTTTCCAAGAACCAGCTGGCCAACGAGAGTCCGGACAGTGTGGCCCCAGTGGTTATGCCAGCCCTGGCCCCAACTCTGGATAAGTTCGTCAAGTCTGATAGGTCCTGTGTCTGTTCAGAGCACTGTCCTACTTATTGGAACAGGATCTCAAACAGAACAATGAGTTAGTCTATCTCCCTTTAGAAAGGTTTGACAAGACATCTCACCTGCCACTATCTCCTCATGGATCAAGCAACTGTGATCCTATGTAATAAGCTCTCTGGTCAGGAGGCCCTCACCCTACATCAGGTTAAAGCCCATGTTGTCAGGGCCCCTTGCTGCTTCTAAGGCATTCCAGTTGGGAGTCTCCTTAGGACAATTTTTCAGTCGGCCACTGGAAGTAACATAACACCTTCACACATTTCTATTTGAAGGATGAGGCTTGGGCTGGTTCAGAGCCCCTTCAATTGAGCCCAGTAGTGGCTGCTCAGCATATCCACAATTAGCCCTTATATCGAGATTTGTATATATGTAGTGTTAATAGTTCATGGAACTAATTGACATGCTTTCCTTCGGGAGGTTATTGCCTTCTGGGACTGAACTCATCCCTCTCTACCCCTACCTCAGAGCAGGTCTGTTGAAAAGGGGGGGGGGGGGCAACGTCGGTATACGCCCCGGCAACCGGGCACTGGTATCCGACCATAGGCCTACTGGTTTCCTGACTTGAAGTCAACCTAGGCCATAGGGAATTTTCTTATCATTTATGAGTTCACCTAAGTCCCTAGTAACTTACCCTCCGACCAAGCGGTAGTTATTCAGCACTTGTCCATTGGATAGGATGTATTAACGCAATAAAATTGCAAATCTAATAATTAAATTAAATTTTTATAAGTTAATACCCTATCCAATGGACAGGCAAGGCCCTCCCAACCGACCCCGCTACCAGCTTACTAGGGGTCTAAATCTTTAGACAACGAAAAAGATGAACTGACGTCATTCTGTCTAGACAGGAAACAAGTATGATGCACCACCTAGCGAATGGACACAACTCACCGGTCCTGCCGGTATTATATACAGGACGTCTTTTTCTAGTGTTTGGCGGGACCGGTCGCGCCGACCGGTAAAGCAATTGTCCATTGGATAGGGTATTAAGTTAATACCCTATCCAATGGACAGGCAAGGCCCTCCCAACCGACCCTGCTACCAGATTACTAGGGGTCTAAATCTTTAGACAACGAAAAAGATGAACTGACGTCACTCTGTCTAGACAGGAAACAAGTATGATGCACCACCTAGCGAATGGACACAACTCACCGGTCCTGCTGGTATTATATACATGACGTCTTTTTCTAGTGTTTGGCGGGACCGGTCGCGCCGACCGGTAAAGCAGTTGTCCATTGGATAGGGTATTAACTTATAAAATTTTAATTTAATTATTAAATTTGCAATATGTTAATGGTTAGTATGTAAAGCTTTACAGTTTATAATTTAAGTAGCTTCATGTCTTGTATTCAAATGATTCCAATTTTGATATTTTAAATTTTCAGGACATTGGTGAAAATATCTACACAATACGGGAAGTAGTAGGTGAAATCAGAGACAAAGCCACTCGGCAGAGACTTCAGGTTTTGCCATATAGCTTAAAATTTAGAGACCCTTCACCAGAAGCCATACGAATTGGTAAGGTCAGATTCAGTAATTAAGCGTCCCTGGAAGGGCACTTATTGTATACACCAGATGCATCCAGTGGATACTTTGGTGTAGCGTTCAAGGTCAAACAAGGATAGGCAAACTTAAAAGTGCTTATAACTCGCTTATTATTGGTCCTAGAGGTTTGCAATGTCAAACCACCCTATAGGAAATCATGGACTAGGAATCTTCTGATGAGGTCAGATTAGAACTTGGGCCCCTTCTTCAAGGTAAAATAATGATAGGCAAACTTAAAAGCGCTTAAAACTGGCTTATTATTGGACCAAGAGGTTTGCAATGTGACACCAACTAATGTTAAATCATGGGCTGGGAATCTTCTGATGTGGTCAAATTAGGATAGCAAATCTTAAAAGCGCTTATAACTCTCTTATTATTGGTCCTAGGGGTTCGTAATGTGTAACTAACCTATGGGAAATCATGGGCTAGGAATCTTCTGATGTGGTTAGATTTTACCTTGGGCCCCTCCTAAGTGCTTATAACTCACTTATTATTTGTCATGGAGGTTTTCAATGTGAAACCAACATATAGTAAAGCATGGCCTGCGAATCTTGTGGTGTGGTCGGATTTGACCTTGGGCCCCTCCTTTAAGGTCAAATGAGGATAGGCAAACTTAAAAGTGCTTATACCTTGCTTATTGTATCCCTGGACGAAAGTCAGGGATACTTAGGATTCAGTATGTTCACGCCGCCGTCACCGCCGCCGAGATTTCCTTTCGCTTTCGGACGCGATAACTTAAAAAATGTTTTAGTTAGACCTTTCAAATTGGGTATGTGGGTATATATGGGCAATGCCACGAATGCTATTGTTTTGTGACTTTGGCCTTCAATTTCAAGGTCACTGGTGGCCTGTTAAAGGTCAGATTTTGGCCATTTTTTCACATTTTGACCCAATTCTCATATACAGAAAGTTAGATCATCCTATGGCTGGTATATAGAATACATATATATGTTCTCTGTAAGCATGCAGAAATTTGACCTTGAAGCTCTTCATTGAAGGTCATCCACAGACCGCCTAAGTACCTCACTGAGGCAATTTTTGGCCTTTTTGGAGATATTTTGACACTTAATGCTGACTATATTGCATGGAAACTATTGAAAATGGTTTTGGAGGTTGAGTACATTATAGAGTACCGGCATCCAGGCTTACCGGTTACAGAGGATTGTTAGTCACAGAGAAAATCTGCTGATTCCACAATTGTGAACAGGAAGAAGGCAGTTGTTTCATATAAGTCTACCCCTACTGAGACGTAGTCTAGGGACATTGGTTAGGGGTTGTAGGTGTGGAACATCATGGTGTGACCTTGATTTGACCTTGCCGTAGTGACCTTGAGCTATAAATTCTTGTCTGCGCTATATATCCAGGGTTCCCACTGCACAGGGAAAACAGGGAAAATTACGAAAAGTAATTCAAGACAGGGAAAACATAGGGAATTTGAAAATTTTGGAAAAACACAGGGAAAACACAGGGAATTTGAAAACTTTAGAATGATTTTGAAGAGTAACAGCCATTTGCATTCACGCGTCGCGGGTCACGACTTGCAGGTCACATTTGATGTTTTGGCGCTAAAGTAGAATATTTAATAAGAATCTTTAAGTAATCATAGCATTCTTATTGTATCTCCGACGCGAAGCGGGGATACTATGGATTCATCATCGTTGTCGTCCGCGCCCCCGTCTGCGTCCGCGTCCGCAGAGATTTCTTGTTAGCGACCTACAGTCCACATTTCTTTCCGGATTTCTTTCATATTTGGCAGGTGGCTTGATATGGTAGAGGACTCGCCACCCTATCTTTTTGGTAGGCTTTATGTCTAAATTAGGCCTGTGGTAGACAAAAATGTCTAAAATGTGGAATATTGCTTGTTAGCGACCTACAGTCCACATTTCTTTCCAGATTTCTTTCATATTTGGCAGGTGGCTTGGTATGCTAGAGGACTCGCCACCCTATCTTTTTGGTAGGGTTTATGTCTAAATTAGGCCTGTGGTAGACAAAAATGTCTAAAATGTGGAATATTGCTTGTTAGCGACCTACAGTCCACATTTCTTTCCAGATTTCTTTCATATTTGGCAGGTGGCTTGGTATGCTAGAGGACTCGCCACCCTATCTTTTTGGTAGGGTTTATGTCTAAATTAGGCCTGTGGTAGACAAAAATGTCTAAAATGCATTAAAAGTCATGAAATCATGCACTAAATCACTTATAACTTGAAAAGTGTTGCATTTAGGGCATTTTGTTAAAATATGTTATTTAGCTACTTTTTTCATAGCTACAACATGGTGAGTAACTTGGATGTCTGTCTCAATAGCTAAGTGAGTAATAGCTACTTTTGGGCTTTTCAGTAACTTCCATCATGAGTAAAATCACTTGTAACTTGAAAACTATTGCATTTACACAATTTTGTATAAATATGTTATTCAGCTACTTTTGGGTCAGCTATAACATAGTAAAATTTCAGACCTGTAGCTCATGGCATAGCTGAGTAATAGCTACTTTTAGGTTATCACTGTTGAGTAAATTACTTATAACTTCAAAAGTATTACATTTAGAGTATTTTGTTTCAATATGTTATTCACCTATTTCGGAGTCAGCTATAACATAGTGAAGTTCCAGACCTGTAGCTCATGGCATAGCCGAGTAATAGCTACTTTGAAGTTCACACTGTTGAGTAAATCAGTTGTAATTGGAAAACTATTGCATTTACAGAAATTTGTGTAAATATGTTATTCAGCTACTTTTGGGTCAGCTATAACAGTGAAATTACAGACCTGTAGCTCATGGCACAACTGAGCAATAGCTATTTTCAGGTACTGACTGTTGAGTAAATGACTTGTAACTTGAAAAACATTGCATTTGGAGTATTTTGTTAAAATATGTTGTTCACCTACTTTTGGGTCAGCTATAACATCATGAAATTACAGACTTATAGCTCATGGCATAGCTGAGCAATAGCTATTTTCAGGTTCTCACTATTGAGTAAATCAGTTGTAACTTGAAAACTATTGCATTTACAGTATTTTGCTTAAATATGTTGTTCACCTAATTTTGGGTCAGCTATAACATAGAAAAAATTCAGATATGTAGCTCATTGCATAGCTGAGTAATAGCTACTTTGAGGTTATCACTGTTGAATAAATCAGTTATAACGTGAAGACTATTACATTTACAGCAGTTTGTTTAAATATGTTATTCACATAATTTTTGGTCAGCTATAACAGAGTGAAATTGCAGACCTCTATGTCATGGCATAGCTTACCAATATCTACTTTCAGGTTCTCACTGTTGAGTAAATCATTGTATCCACTGGATAGCCGCAGTGTGTAGAGAGATTTCACCATTACCGCTCTAACGAAAAAAATATTATAGCTAGCCTTCTCAAGTTTGCAAGGTATATTAGAGGGTGCACCACAGTATTCTATTGGTAGGCTTTATGTCTAAATCAGGCCTGTGGCTAAATTACTTGCCTACTAAAAATGAGTAATTCTGCATTTTCTCTAAAAGTATTGCAGATAGCAAATTTTTCTTAAATAACTCATTCACCTACTTTTGGGAGAGCTTTCACATGCTGAAGTTCCAGACCTGTAAGTAATTACTCACCTACTCAAAATAAGTAAATGCGAATTATCTCTAAAAGTATTGCAGATAGCCAATTTTTCTCAAATAACTCATTCACCTACTTTTGGGAGAGCTTTCACTTGAAGTTTCAGACCCGTAGGTAATTACTCACCTACTCAAAATGAGTAAACGCAAATTATCTCTAAAAGTATTGCAGATAGCCAATTTTTCTCAAATAACTCCTTCACCTACTTTTGGGAGAGCTTTCACTTGGTGAAGTTTCAGACCCGTAGGTAATTACTCACCTATAGAAAATGAGTAAATGCAAATTATCTCTAAAAGTATTCCCGATAGCCAATTTTTGTCAAATAACTCCTTCACCTACTTTTGGGAGACCTTTCACTTGGTGAAGTTTCAGACCTGTAGCTAATTACTCACCTACTGAAAATGAGTAAATTCAAATTATCTCTAAAAGTATTGTAGATAGCCAATTTTTCTCAAATAACTCATTCGCCTACTTTTGAGAGAGCTTTCACTTGGTGAAGTTTCAGACCCGTAGCTAATTATTCACCTACTGAAAATGAGTAAATGCGAATTATCTCTAGAAGTATTGCAGAAAGCCAGTATTTGTCAAATAACTCATTAATATGAAAAGAATTTATAGGAAGTCATGGGCTGCAAATCTTTTCATGTGGTCAGATTTGATCTTGGGCCCCTCCTGCTTATTATTGGTCCTAGAGGTTTGCAATGTGAAAACGACTTATGGGAAATCATGGGCTGCGAATCTTTTGATGTGGTCAGACTTCACCTTGGGCCCCTGCTACAGGGTCAAATAAGGGTAGCCAAACTTAAAAGTGCTTTCAGCTTGCTTATTAACGAAAAATGCTGTTTATCTTCTAAACTATGTTAGTTGGCCTTTGGCGGTGGATACATCCAGCATCTGGCCACAGATGCGTCCTTGGTCTAGTTTTTTATCCGATTTTGACATTTTCATCCTTCACCATTTTGTTCAGGAAAAATATAAACATCACAGGGAAAACACAGGGAATTTAAACGGAAAAGAGAGTGGGAACCATGATATTGTCAACCGTAAGTTGTAGGATGTTGACACTTGGTAGGGACATTGGTAAGGGGGTGTAGCTGTGCAATGTCATGGTGTGTGTACTTGATTTGACCTTGCCGTAGTGACCTTGACCTATAAAACCTAGTCCAGGCTAAATCTCGGAATCTGTAAGGAAGTTGATGCTTGGTAGGGACATTGGTTAGAGGTTGTAGGTGTGCAGCGTCATGGTGTGACCTTGATTTGACCTTGCTGTAGTGACTTTGACCTGTAAAATATTGTCCGGGCTATATCTCAGAAACTGTAAGGTGTAGGATTTTGACACTTGGTAGGGACGTTGGTTAGGGTGTGTAGGTGTGCAACGTTATGGTGTGACCTTGATTTGCCCTTTGACCTTGCTGTAGTGAACTTGACCTATAAAATCTTGTCTGGGCTGTATCTCAGAATTTGTAAGGTGTAGCAAGTTGTTACTTGTTAGGGACATTGGTTAAGGGGTGTCGGTGTGCAACGTCATGGTGTGACCTTGATTTCAACTTTCCGTAGTGACCTTGACCTATAAATTCTTGTCTGCGCTATATATCGTCAACCGTAAGTTGTAGGATGTTGACACTTGGTAGGGACATTGGTAGGGGGTGTAGCTGTGCAATATCATGGTGTGTACTTGATTTGACATTTGACCTTGCCGTAGTGACCTTGATCTATAAAACCTAGTCCAGGCTATATCACAGAAATTGTAAGGTGTAGGAAGTTGATGCTTGGTAGGGACATTGGTTAGGGGTTGTAGGTGTGCAACGTCATGGTGTGACCTTGATTTGACTTTGCTGTAGTGACATTGACCTGTAAACTATTGTCCGGGCTATATCTCAGAAACTGTTATTTGTAGCAAGTTGTTACTTGGTAGGGACATTTGTTTGGGGGTTTAGGTGTGCAACATCATGGTGTGACCGTGATTGACCTTTGACCTTGTCATAGTGACCATGAGTTTTAAAATCTTGTCTGGGCTATTTCTTTGATTCCATAACATGTAGAAGGTTGACACTTGGTAGGTAGGCTGTGCCAAAGTGTGTTCACCTGCCATATTTGAGACACCTTTCTCTTATGACAAAGATATATGGATTGCTGCAACTGATTATTATATGCACTTTTACATAATTGTGCTTTTTCCATTGACAACTATTCTCCAGTTAATAAATTTTACAGCTTCATAATTTTAGTGCACTGATTAATGCTGTCATCTTGCTATTGAATTGTCTTGTTTTAATACATCATCTTTACATACATTTTCTTTTTCTTGGGTGTTATTTTCTCTACTTATTTGGAGCTTTATATAACTGACACTGCTCTGAAAGTATCCAGATCTTTGTACTGTTTCACTACTTCTATATCTCATGGTGTTGAAAACTATTTCCCCATGCTGTGGGGTTCGGGCATCTCTGATGCTGTTTTAATTTTTAGCTTACTGAGTAATGCTTACAGTTTTAGTACGCACCACGGAGAATGCGTCTTTTCAAAACTGTAGTAAGAAAAACATATTACGCCGAATATACTGTACTTTTTATTCTATTAACCAGTATTTTAGGTTTATTTTATTATCTACCTGACGCCAATTTGATTTTTTATCCCCTATAACTCTTACTGTGATTTTACAATATATCGGGTATTATCGCCCACCTAGCCGGGAATTACCGGTAACTGTTTTTCAATCTGTCATGCTTATTGTATATTCTGCTAATTGTGTGTAATTATCTCCCGCCCGGCTTGCCGGAGGGAGATTATAATTTGCACCATGTGTGTGCGTCCGTGTTCTTGTTTACGCATTTAAACTGAGGACATGACCCTGGTTGCACACCTTCTAACCGAGGACGCACTGCCAACCGAGGACGTCCTCAGTTAGAATCTTGTTAGAAATCCAATAAGTATACACTAAATAACCTTTTCTCAAGTTTTCATTGAATTCTGAGATATGTCCTCAGTTAGACTGTAAAACACCTAGCACATATGTATGGAGTTATGGGAATTTATTAAAAGCTGTTAATATTCTCCATGCACTCCATGTCCTCAGTTCCTCCATAAAAATCCAAGCACACTCCATGTCCTCAGTTGTACATAAAAATTCCTGCACAGAATTCTAGTGATGTCCTCAGTTATACAGGTTAATACTTGGACACCTATGTCGTCATATTGGTATTAAAATGCCAACTGTGTGCTTAAATTGGATATTTTCAATTTTTCATCTCAAAATAATGCACAGAGATATTGCTATATATTAATATGAGGGACAACTAAAGTTAGTATATTGATCTCATAATTATTGTACCAAAACTTGTTTTTCGATTTTTTTTAATAATAAATGATTAAAAACAGATTGTAGACAACATGTCTTAAACACCAGCTATGTGGTAAGATATCACAATAGATATAATGTATAATTAAGCGTCCCGCAAGGGACGCTTGTTTGTGTATGGGAGAGCTTCAGGCTCCGCCGGCTCCGCCGGCTCCGGCGGCTCCGCCGGCTCCGCCGGCTCCGCCGGATCCGCATTTTGTTTTCCTTATAACTCTGTAACCGTTAGGCGGATTCTTTTCAAATTTGGCAGGTTTAGGCAGTAGCCTTGGGGAATTTTTTTGAATATGCTGCAGTGACATTTCAACCAATCAGAGAGGTCACATGACCAAAAATGTCTTTTTTCGATGGGGAAGCTTGTCCGGATGATAACTTGAAAGCAATTTTATCAATTCACCTGAAACTTGGCAAATACATTCATTCTATTAAAATCTGGAAATCATTAGATTTTGGCATTGATTGGTCAAGAAATGGCCGAGTAATTAATGATTAATTAATCATTACGAATTTTCCAAATAAGGAAAACACAAAAATGCTTATATCTCGAAAACCGTGCTAGATAGAGCGATTTCGACGAAATTTTTGACCCGCAGGGTATCTCTGCGGAGTAGTTTTCCCAATTTTCAAAAAATTTTTCTCTCGTCCAAAATGGCGGCCATTTTGAATTTTCGAAATTTTCGCAAAAATTGCAAAACACAAAAATGCTTATATCTCAAAAACCGTGCTAGATAGAGCAATTTCGACAAAATTTTTGACCCGCAGGGTATCTCTGCGGAGTACTTTTCCCAATTTTCAAAAAATTTTTGTCTCGCCAAAAATGGCGGCCATTTTGAATTTTCGAAATTTTCGTAAAAATTGCAGAACACAAAAATGCTTATATCTCGAAAACCGTGCTAGATAGAGCGATTTCGATGAAATTTTTGACCCACAGGGTATCTCTGCGGAGTAGTTTTCCCAATTTTAAAAAAATTTTTATCTCGTCCAAAATGGCGGCCATTTTGAATTTTCGAAATTTTCGCAAAAATTGCAAAACACAAAAATGCTTATATCTCAAAAACCGTGCTAGATAGAGCAATTTCGACAAAATTTTTGACCCACAGGGTATCTCTGCAGAGTACTTTTCCCAATTTTCAAAAAATTTTTGTCTCGCCAAAAATGGCGGCCATTTTGAATTTTCGAAATTTTCGTAAAAATTGCAAAACACAAAAATGCTTATATCTCGAAAACCGTGCTAGATAGAGCGATTTCGACGAAATTTTTGACCCACAGGGTATCTCTGCAGAGTAGTTATCCCAATTTTGAAAAAATTTTTGTCTTGCCAAAAATGGCGGCCATTTTGAATTTTCGAATTTTTCGCAAAAATTGCAAAACACAAAAATGCTTATATCTCGAAAACCCTGCAAGATAGAGCGATTTCGACGAAATTTTTGATCCACAGGGTATATCTGCAGAGTAGCCATGCCAATTTTCACAAAAATTTTGTCTTGCCAAAAATGGCGGCCATTTTACTCACCTACTCAAAATGAGTAAATGCGAATTATCTCTAAAAGTATTGCAGACAGCCAATTTTTCTCAAATAACTCATTCACCTACTTTTGGGAGAGCTTTCACTTGGTGAAGTTTCAGACCCATAGCTAATTACTCACCTACTCAAAATGAGTAAATGCGAATTATCTCTAAAAGTATTGCAGATAGCCAATTTTTGTCAAATTAATCATTCGCCTACTTTTGGGAGAGCTTTCACTTGGTGAAGTTTCAGACCCATAGCTAATTACTCACCTACTCAAAATGAGTAAATGCGAATTATCTCTAAAAGTATTGCAGATAGCCAATTTTTCTCAAATAACTCATTCACCTACTTTTGGGAGAGCTTTCACTCTGTGAAGTTTCAGACCCATAGCTAATTACTCACCTACTGAAAATGAGTAAATGCGAATTATCTCTAAAAGTATTGCAGATAGCCAATTTTTCTCAAATAACTCATTCACCTACTTTTGGGAGAGCTTTCACATGGTGAAGTTTCAGACCCATAGCTAATTATTTACCTACTCAAAATGAGTAAATGCTAATTATCTGTAAAAGTATTGCGGATACCCAATTTTTATCAAATAACTCATTCATCTACTTGTGGGAGAGCTTTCACATGGTGAAGTTTCAGACCCATAGCTAATTACTCACCTACTCAAAATGAGTAAATGCGAATTATCTCTAAAAGTATTGCAGATAGCCAATTTTTCTCAAATAACTCATTCACCTACTTTTGGGAGAGCTTTCACTTGGTGAAGTTTCACACCCATAGCTAATTACTCACCTACTCAAAATGAGTAAATGCGAATTATCTCTAAAAGTATTGCAGATAGCCAATTTTTCTCAAATAACTCATTCACCTACTTTTGGGAGAGCTTTCACTTGGTGAAGTTTCACACCCATAGCTAATTACTCACCTACTCAAAATGAGTAAATGCGAATTATCTCTAAAAGTATTGCAGATAGCCAATTTTTCTCAAATAACTCATTCACCTACTTTTGGGAGAGCTTTCACTTGGTGAAGTTTCACACCCATAGCTAATTACTCACCTACTCAAAATGAGTAAATCCGAATTATCTCTAAAAGTATTGCAGACAGCCAATTTTTCTCAAATAACTCATTCACCTACTTTTGGGAGAGCTTTCACTTGGTGAAGTTTCAGACCCATAGCTAATTACTCACCTACTCAAAATGAGTAAATGCGAATTATCTCTAAAAGTATTGCAGATAGCCAATTTTTGTCAAATTAATCATTCGCCTACTTTTGGGAGAGCTTTCACTTGGTGAAGTTTCAGACCCATAGCTAATTACTCACCTACTCAAAATGAGTAAATGCGAATTATCTCTAAAAGTATTGCAGATAGCCAATTTTTCTCAAATAACTCATTCACCTACTTTTGGGAGAGCTTTCACTCTGTGAAGTTTCAGACCCATAGCTAATTACTCACCTACTGAAAATGAGTAAATGCGAATTATCTCTAAAAGTATTGCAGATAGCCAATTTTTCTCAAATAACTCATTCACCTACTTTTGGGAGAGCTTTCACATGGTGAAGTTTCAGACCCATAGCTAATTATTTACCTACTCAAAATGAGTAAATGCTAATTATCTGTAAAAGTATTGCGGATACCCAATTTTTATCAAATAACTCATTCATCTACTTGTGGGAGAGCTTTCACATGGTGAAGTTTCAGACCCATAGCTAATTACTCACCTACTCAAAATGAGTAAATGCGAATTATCTCTAAAAGTATTGTAGATAGCCAATTTTTGTCAAATTAATCATTCACCTACTTTTGGGAGAGCTTTCACTTGGTGAAGTTTCAGACCCATAGCTAATTACTCACCTACTCAAAATGAGTAAATGCGAATTATCTCTAAAAGTATTGCAGATAGCCAATTTTTCTCAAATAACTCATTCACCTACTTTTGGGAGAGCTTTCACTTGGTGAAGTTTCAGACCCATAGCTAATTACTCACCTACTCAAAATGAGTAAATGCGAATTATCTCTAAAAGTATTGCAGATAGCCAATTTTTCTCAAATAACTCATTCACCTACTTTTGGGAGAGCTTTCACTTGGTGAAGTTTCACACCCATAGCTAATTACTCACCTACTCAAAATGAGTAAATGCGAATTATCTCTAAAAGTATTGCAGATAGCCAATTTTTCTCAAATAACTCATTCACCTACTTTTGGGAGAGCTTTCACTTGGTGAAGTTTCACACCCATAGCTAATTACTCACCTACTCAAAATGAGTAAATGCGAATTATCTCTAAAAGTATTGCAGATAGCCAATTTTTCTCAAATAACTCATTCACCTACTTTTGGGAGAGCTTTCACTTGGTGAAGTTTCACACCCATAGCTAATTACTCACCTACTCAAAATGAGTAAATGCGAATTATCTCTAAAAGTATTGCAGATAGCCAATTTTTCTCAAATAACTCATTTCACTACTTTTGGGAGAGCTTTCACTCGGTGAAGTTTCACACCCATAGCTAATTACTCACCTACTCAAAATGAGTAAATGCGAATTATCTCTAAAAGTATTGCAGATAGCCAATTTTTCTCAAATAACTCATTCACCTACTTTTGGGAGAGCTTTCA
The DNA here is from genome assembly GCA_964017235.1 of Sabellastarte sp. h YS-2021. Taxonomy (NCBI): domain Eukaryota; kingdom Metazoa; phylum Annelida; class Polychaeta; order Sabellida; family Sabellidae; genus Sabellastarte; species Sabellastarte sp. h YS-2021. The sequence continues at coordinate 33,686,967 of OZ024930.1, forward strand.
CTCGGTGAAGTTTCAGACCCATAGCTAATTACTCACCTACTCAAAATGAGTAAATGCGAATTATCTCTAAAAGTATTGCAGATAGCCAATTTTTCTCAAATAACTCATTCACCTACTTTTGGGAGAGCTTTCACTCTGTGAAGTTTCAGACCCATAGCTATTTATTCACCTACTCAAAATGAGTAAATGCTAATTATCTGTAAAAGTATTGTGGATACCCAATTTTTCTCAAATAAATCATTCACCTACTTTTGGGAGAGCTTTCACTTGGTGAAGTTTCAGACCCATAGCTAATTACTCACCTACTCAAAATGAGTAAATGCGAATTATCTCTAAAAGTATTGTAGATAGCCAATTTTTCTCAAATTAATCATTCACCTACTTTTGGGAGAGCTTTCACTTGGTGAAGTTTCAGACCCATAGCTAATTACTCACCTACTCAAAATGAGTAAATGCGAATTATCTCTAAAAGTATTGCAGATAGCCAATTTTTCTCAAATAACTCATTCACCTACTTTTGGGAGAGCTTTCACTTGGTGAAGTTTCACACCCATAGCTAATTACTCACCTACTCAAAATGAGTAAATGCGAATTATCTCTAAAAGTATTGCAGATAGCCAATTTTTCTCAAATAACTCATTCACCTACTTTTGGGAGAGCTTTCACTTGGTGAAGTTTCACACCCATAGCTAATTACTCACCTACTCAAAATGAGTAAATGCGAATTATCTCTAAAAGTATTGCAGATAGCCAATTTTTCTCAAATAACTCATTCACCTACTTTTGGGAGAGCTTTCACTTGGTGAAGTTTCACACCCATAGCTAATTACTCACCTACTCAAAATGAGTAAATGCGAATTATCTCTAAAAGTATTGCAGATAGCCAATTTTTCTCAAATTAATCATTCACCTACTTTTGGGAGAGCTTTCACTTGGTGAAGTTTCACACCCATAGCTAATTACTCACCTACTCAAAATGAGTAAATGCGAATTATCTCTAAAAGTATTGCAGATAGCCAATTTTTCTCAAATAACTCATTCACCTACTTTTGGGAGAGCTTTCACTTGGTGAAGTTTCACACCCATAGCTAATTACTCACCTACTCAAAATGAGTAAATGCGAATTATCTCTAAAAGTATTGCAGATAGCCAATTTTTCTCAAATAACTCATTCACCTACTTTTGGGAGAGCTTTCACTCGGTGAAGTTTCAGACCCATAGCTAATTACTCACCTACTCAAAATGAGTAAATGCGAATTATCTCTAAAAGTATTGCAGATAGCCAATTTTTCTCAAATAACTCATTCACCTACTTTTGGGAGAGCTTTCACTCTGTGAAGTTTCAGACCCATAGCTATTTATTCACCTACTCAAAATGAGTAAATGCTAATTATCTGTAAAAGTATTGTGGATACCCAATTTTTATCAAATACTCATTCATCTACTTGTGGGAGAGCTTTCACATGGTGAAGTTTCAGACCCATAGCTAATTACTCACCTACTCAAAATGAGTAAATGCGAATTATCTCTAAAAGTATTGCGGATAGCCAATTTTTCTCAAATAACTCATTCACCTACTTTTGGGAGAGCTTTCACTTGGTGAAGTTTCAGACCCATAGATAATTATTCACCTACTCAAAATGAGTAAATGTGAATTATCTCTTAATAGTATTGCAGATAGCCAATTTTTCTCAAATAACTCATTCACCTACTTTTGGAAGAGCTTTCACACACGAAAATGAAAAATTGTGAATATCTCGGAAAAGCTATTTCTTCTGCTTTAATGCTCGGCGGGAGATACACACCGCGGCAGTGGTCTTGACAAAAATTTTTGTCTCCCCAAAAATGGTGGCCATTTTGAATTTTCAAAGTTTTTGCAAAACACAAAAATGCTTATATCTCGAAAACCGTGCTATATGGAGCGAACTCAACAAAATTTTGGACCTGCTGGGTATCTCTGCAGAGTAGCCATGCCAATTTTCAAAATATTTTTGTCTCACCAAATATAGCGGACATTTTTAATTTTTTTATTTTTTGCAAAACACAAAAATGCTTATATCTTGAAAACCGTGCTAGATAGAGCAGACTGCGCTGACTTTGGTTGCCACAACAGTATAAGGCTAGAAACGAAGCATTTTCTTAATACTTTAGCACTCACGTTTATAGCCTTTTCGGGACGCTTTGTTTTTGCTATGCAAAAACATTATCTTTTTTTTTTGCGAGCGATCCTCTAGTTTATCCTCATTTTAGTGGTTGAATTGATATATAAATTAATAAATATAATTAAACTAATTAAGCAGATTTATTCTTTCAAAATCTAAATTGGCCTTTAGTGTCGAGTATGTGATGAAAATGACAAATATTAATACTTGTTTCATTTAAAATTGATGGATGCTCTATAATGTAGATGATCCCATACCAACTTATTCAAGGAATAATATGAAATTAACATATTTATGAATTTGCTAAGTTTTTTAAAAAGATAGGAAGACAGAAATAGCAAGAATATGGGCTATGCAAAAGTAAAATAACTTAACACAAGAAAGAGTTGAATATGTTTTGGTCTGTCAGTTATGTGGCTTTTCCATAATTAAGATGAAGTAGGAATACTCCTTTGTGCAGGTTATATAAATCAAATTCTTAATGAAAAACAATAATTTGAGTGACCTTAAATGTGTTTTTATCAAGAACAAGATAACTCAAAAACTTAAGGACAGATTTTGATGAAATTTTAAGGAAATGTCTGAAAAGGAAGAAATGATTAAATTTTGGGAGTGATCCGGACCACTCTCTGGATCTTCTGCATCCATGAAATGTAATTTTTAAACACAGATAACTCAAAAAGTTATGTATGGATTTTGATGAAATTTTCAGGAAATGTCCTAAATGGGACAAGGAACAAGTGATTAGATTTTGGGAGTGATCTGGATAACTGTCTGGACCATCTGGATCCGTGCTGCCAGATAATTGTATCCACCGGAGGCATCCGGCGGATACTTTGGTTTAGCGTTCGCTACGCTAGAGATTTTCGGCGTTAACGCTCTAAGAGGAAAACTACACCAGCTAGGTTCACCAAATTTGCAGGATATCTTCATTGGAGGGTAAGCTTCTCTGGGACTGAAAATAGCCTCATTCTGAAAAACAAGATGGTCGCCATGGGCATTTCTTTGGAAATAATCTACATTTTTCTACTGGCTGTTTCTCATAGGTAGAAGGTTGAATATCTTCATAGGTGATATGTATAACAGATATATATGTCCTCTACAACCTTGCACACATTTGACCTTGAAGGTGTTAATTCAAGGTCATCCACAGAGTGCCGAAGTAGCCCACATAGCAGACTTTAAAAGTGCCTATATCTCCCTTTAGTTATTATTAAGGCTGCAATGATTCTTCGGTTACTCGGAAACAAAACGATTCAGTCTAATACTCGGGTCAAGAAAAGTGAACCGGGTCTTCGAAAACAACTAAAAATAGATGTAAGATCTACCACAAAATTAGATTTTTCTTTAAAAATATGAACATATTTGTATATTTTACTAATATAAGGTGTTTCCGTTTTCAGGTTTTATATTTTAAGCAATTGCAAACTTTAAATTTTCACGTAACAATGTTTCTATGAAGATGGCATTTTAATATAACATATTTCGAAGACGCAAATCTCGCAATGTTAAAATGGCTAAATATTCCTGTTTTTTGCATTATAAATGCGTATTTATTCCAAAATTCAATGAATTATCATCATTCTTTCCTGTTGTGTGCATTCTAATAATTATATCCCCAGACGAAAGTCGGGGATATATTGGATTCAGGTCCGTCGCGCCGCCGCCGCCGCCGCCGTAGAAATTTCCTTGTGGACGCGATAACTCAAAAACAAATTAATATTTTTTTTTTCAAACTTGGTACACATGTTAAGGGTGCCCAAAGGAAGATCCCTATTTTAAGGTGACCTTAAACTCCCAGTAAAAAAGAACTTATGGCCACCTTAAGGTCAGAAATTGCACTTTTGGCCACTTAGAGCCCTGTAGGTCACAAACTATGATGCTCAGCTGGCTGAAATTTTACCTGACAACACATTAATATGTTCTTAGTACATGTGCCGAAAATCATGACTTTAAGTTGAGGAGAAAATTGTGTTTGAGGCCCATAAATACCCCCACTTAGGGATTTTTTGCTATACTTTACACATATTTTGCCCTATAATTTGGAAGTGATAATTCTGATGAGTCTCAAACTGCGCTAGGTATAACTTTGATATGTAATCCTTGTCTGTAGAAAATTTTAGGGCTGTAGGTTTACCCAAAGGGGTCGACTTAAGGTCTCAAAAGTGCCCACAGAGACCCAATTTATGCACTTTTTGCCACTTTCAAGCACTGTAGCTTTCAAACTATGTCTCTCATCTAAGTTAAATATCATCTGGGAATATATCTATGTGTTTTCTTATATGTGCCCCAACATTTAGGCCTTTAATAGACAGTTAACCTGTGTATCAGGACCATAAACACCCACCCGAGTGACCCTTATAAGACATTTTTCACATCTTTTTCCCTGTAACTTGGAAATGGTAAGTCTGAGAAGTTTCAAACTGTATTAGATATATATTCTGTGTGTAATCTTAGTATGTAACAGATTTTAAGTCTGAAGCTTTAATTTTGAAGGTCAAATTGAGGTCTCTAAAAGGCTCCCAAAGACCCAATATTTGGACTTTTTGCTACTTTTAAGCCCTGTGACTGTCAAACTATGTGACTGATAGAGCTCAAATCCTATCTGAGAAGATATTAGTATGTTATTTTTATATGTGCCAAAAATTAAGGCTTTAAGAAGACATTTAACCTGTGTATGAGGACCATAAATCCCCACCCGAGTGACCATTTTTAGACATTTTTCACATATTTTTCCCTGTAACTTGGAAATGGTAAGTCTAAGAAGTTTCAAACTGTATTAGATGCATATTCTATGTGTAATCTTAGTATGTGACAAATTTTAAGTCTGAAGCTTTAATTTGAAGGCCACATTTAGGTCTCTAGAAGGCCCCATAAAGACCCAGTATTTGGACTTTTTGCCAATTTTAAGGCCTGTGACTGTTAAACTATGTGACTGATAGAGCTGAAATCTCATCTGGGAATACATTATTATGTTCTTTTTACATGTGCCAAAAATCAAGGCTTCAAGTAGACATTTAACCTGTGTATGAGGACCTTTAACACCCACCTGAGTGACCCTTTTAAGACATTTTTCACATATTTTGCTCTGTAACTTGGAAATGGTAAGTCTGAGAAGTTTCAAACTTTATTAGATACATATTCTATGTGTAATCTTAGTATGTAACAAATTTTAAGTCTGAAGCTTTAATTTGAAAGCCACATCGAGATCTCTAAAAGGCCCACAATGACCCAATATTTGGACTTTTTACCACCTTTAAGCCCTGTAACTGTTAAACTATGTGATTGATGGAGCTGAAATCCCATCTGGGAATGCATTATTATGTCCTTTTTGCATATGCCGAAAATCAAGGTTTTTAGTAGACATTTAACCTGTGTATGAGGGCCATAGACACTCGCCCAAGTGCCTTTTTTGACATTTTTTCCGTATTTTGCCCTGTTATTTGGAAATGCTTAGTGTGACAAGTCTTAAACTGTATTATATATGATTTTTGTTTGTTATGTATGTCCCCCCAAAAAGTTTCAGATCTGTAGTTTAATTGCTAAGGTCTCTTTAACAATTGTAAAATGCTCACAGAAACCCAATTTATGGATATTATGCCACTTTAAAGCCCAGTAACTGTCAAACTATGTGGGTTATAGAGCTGAAATCTTTGAATTTTTAAAAGGAAATGCCTGTCTATTTAAATTTTGAATATTAATAATGTTATGGCTATCTTAGTCTTTTAAGAACTTATTTTTGTGTGTTATACCTCTGCTTGCTGAGTTTTTCACTTTTTAAAATGAAACTGGTGAAACATATTGAAGTAGACAAAATGGACACTTTAAGTGAGCTTTAAGTCCCAATATTAATGAAATTATATCCTTATGTAGTAAAACTAGGGGATTTTTAACCCTCAACTAGCCCAGTTTTATTCAACTTGCCTCAGTTAATTTTGGCACAGCTCCTACAGTTATGAACTCATTTCAGTTGATAATCACATACTTAAAATTCTCAATTCTTTTTGTATTTGAGTACCCCTTTTATATAGATTGTTTGTTTACCATTTATGCTCAACCCACATCCCCCCACCCGGATTCCCCCCACCCACCTCTGGGACCTCCAGCTGTATTGAGTGACACTAAATAAACAAAGGTATTTAATGATATCAGATGAGAAACAAAGAACTCAATGGGGTTGCAGATCTTGTGTAATAGTGAGAGAGGTGTGGAGAAGGGGTGGGGGTGGGAGGTGGTGGGCTTCATTACATATAACACAAAGGGGAGTCAGAACTGAGATTGTGTCACATATTTAGGTTGCATATATATGGACCACATATATAGGTATAGAGGAAATGAATAACTGAAAACAATTTGCAAATTCTAAAAATAATATAATAAAATAATAATATAAATAATTTTTTTTTAAATAATATTTTATTTGTGAACAAATATAGAAACAGATATGCGCTTTTGGGATTATGAATTTTAGAATGGACATTGAATCATCAATCATTTAAATACTTTGAAGGAAGATTGAAAAATATGATGAGTTGAGTTAAAAATAATATTTTATTTGTCAACAAATATAGAAACAGATATGCTCTTTTGGGATTATTATTTTAGAATGGACATTCAATCATCAATCATTTAAATACTTTGAAAATAGGTTTAGAGTTATCATTGCAGGAAGATTGAAAATATAATTTGAGTTATGTATTCGGCGTCTGGGGATACACCATCTTCCTTGGGGAGATATAAACAGAGCAGATTGATGTGCTGAAGTTCATATAATAATGGGTAATTATGTTTTAAAAAATTCCCGATCAAAACCTGTGGCGTGAGTGATGACCTGTCTGGGGATATGTTGGCGCCGAGTTGGCCCAATCTAGTTTTATAAGGCGTGATATGTGAAAATATGAAGCAGTTTATTTCGTGGGCGATAATCAAGCGAATAACCGAGTCCGAGTCAGTTCTTTCAAAATGAGGACTCGAGGCGCATTTTCGGGCTCGCTTGCAGCCCTACTTATTATTGGTCCTAGAGGTTTGCAATGTGAAACCAACCTATAGGAAATCATGTGCTGCGAATCTTCTGATGTTGTCAGATTTGACCTTGGACCCCTCCTTCAAGGTCAAACAAGGATAGCCAAACTTAAAAGTGCTTATAACTCGCTTATTATCGGTCCCAGATGTTTGGGATGTCAAACCAACCTATAGGAAATCATGGGCTGGGAATCTTTTGTTGTGTTCAGATTTGACCTCGGACCCCTCATTCAAGGTCAAACGAGGATAGCCAAAGTTAAAAGTGTTTATAACTTGCTTATTATTGGTCCTAGAGGTTTGGGATGGTAAACCAATCTATAGGAAATCATGGGCAGGGAATCTTTTGGTGTGGTCAAATTTGACCTTGGACCCCTCCTTCAAGGTCAAACGAGGATAACCAAACTTAAAGGTGTTTATAACTCACTCATTATTGGTCCTAGAGGTTTGGGATGGTAAACCAACCCATAGGAAATCATGGGCTGGGAATCTTTTGGTGTGGTCAGATTTGACCTTGGACCCCTCCTTCAAGGTCAAACGAGGATAGCCAAACTTAAAAGTGCTCGTAACTCACTTATTATTGGTTGTAGAAGTTTGGGATGGCAAACCAACTTACAGGAAATCATGGACCGGCAATCTTTTTATGTGGTCAGATTTGACCTTGGACCCCTCCTTCAAGGTCAAACAAGGATACCCAAACTTAAAAGTGCTTATATTTCGAAACATTTTGCTTACTTAGTGTCAGTACAAGTTGCTCCCATAAACGCTTATGCCCCCTCCCCACAGGGGTATATTTGTGTCAACCATAATACTCTGTATGTCACGTTTCAACCATGTCCTGTCCGGGGATACACTGCGTCGAGACGCAATCTCTAGTCTATTGGATGGTGTACATTGAATAAAATGCATGGACACTCTTGTTATTACATATCTTTATTTGATATTTTATTATTATACAGAAATTATGCATCCACTATTTGATATTACTGATCCCGAAATGTATTTCTCCCATTTGCTCTGATAAATTAACAATTATGTGCTCTCTATTTTGTAAGATAAATCCCAAACTATTTTTATCTACTGCCTGCGTCCGTGAGTCCGTCCGCCCGGTCGTCATGTTTTTACATAAACCTTAATATCTCATTCATCTATAAAGATATCTTCACCAAATTTGCAGAGAATGTTTATGGCTATGAAAACCTGTCTGTGTAAAATTTTAACGTCATTTTGAAAAACAAAATGGCTGCCATCGCTAATTGTTTCAAAATCATAAAGGTGCTCTAAATCTTGAAATATTCCAGCTAGTGTCATCAAATTTGCACAAAAGCTATATGGCTAGAAAAGCTAGCCTGATAGTAATTTTGGCCTAGTTAAAAAAACAAAATGGCCATCATATGGCATGTTTTATGTCAAACAGGGTTATGCTATTAAAAAGGCCTTAGATCTCCCCTAAAATTGCTCCTAGAGGTTCAGAATTTGAAAACAACTTGTATGAAGTCATGGTCTGGGAATCTTTTTCAGGTGTTGAATTTGACCTTTGACCCCTGCTTCAAGGTTAAATCGGGTCATCACACTAAAACACCCTTATTTCTCCCTTTTTATTGGTGCTATAGCTTTAGAATGTAAAGATAGACTATGAAAAGTCCTGGCCTGCAAATGTTTTTGAGAAAATTTTGGCCTTATTTGAAAAAGAAAATGGCCACCATAGCCGATTATTTCAAAATCATTAGGATGCTATAAAAATGGAAATATCGCAGCTAGGTTGATCAAATTTGCACAAAAGATATAAGGCTAGGAAAGTTAGCCTGATAGTAATTAAGCATCCCTGAAAGGGCGCTTATTTGTTTTCGCCTCAGTTTCCTCGCCGCCGCCGGTGCTGTCACATTATGGTCTCCCTTGAATATCTCCCTTATTATTAGAAGGTTTCAAACCATATTTGGCAGTTATATACCTTAGGCGTGGGAAAATTTTTCTGCATGCTTAAATTTGACCTTTGACCTTTATGAAGGTCACATGATCATAAACAATTTTTTTGAAGTACACCCCCCCCCCCCTTCCGTCATCGCAGTTCAGGAAAAACTACTTGCTACACAGCCTTATAATTTGACACACCTGTTCATACTATCGAAAACGCGAGAGCTGATTAGATTTTGGGAGCAATCCCTTGAAAAATGTCTCATTTATGAGTGATTTTCTGACACCTTCCAATCTGAAAGCCTTAAATTTAGGTCAACCCCCTATTATCTTCTCAAGTATTGCATTTAGAGCCATAAAATGTACTGGGAGGTAATAGGAAACCATATGTGGAGAGTCTAAATAGCCGGTCAGTTTTACCCCTTATGGGCTAAACTGGGGTCATAAAATAGCTGATTTTGAGTTTTTGCCTTATATCTCCTTTATTGTTGCTTTTATAGCTTCAGAATGTATTAAGAGGTATTGGGAAAGCAAATGTGGAGAGTCTAAATAGCCGGTCAGTTTTACCCCCCGACCCCCTCCTTATGGGCCAAACTGGGGTCATTAAATAGCTGCTTTGGAGTTTTTGCCTTATATCGCCTTTATCGTTGCTTTTATAGCTTCAGAATGTATTAAGAGGTATTGGGAAAGCATATGTGGAGAATCTAAATAGCCGGTCAGTTTTATCCCCCGACCCCCCATTATGGGTCAAACTGGGGTCATAAAATAGTTGCTTTGGAGTTTTGCCTTATATCTCCTTTATTGTTACTTTTATACCTTCAGAATGTTTAAAGAGGTATTGGGAAACCATATGTGGAGAGTCTAAATAGGGGGTCAGTTTTACCCCCGGCCCCCCCTTATGGGTCAAACTGGGGTCATAAAATAGCTGATTTCATTGCGTTAATACATCTTACCTAACAGACGATAGCTATTGTCCGGCGCCAGCCGGTCCCGCCAAACGCCAGAAAAAGACGTCCTGAGTTTCACCTCCGGCCGGACCGGTACACTCCAATCCACTCAATCCTAGTTCCTGCTTTCTTCGCCAGAGGGACGTGACGTCATAGCATCTTTTTCGTTTGGCGCGATTAGGAAGTAGTGAATTTTTTCACAAGTTTTCAAGTTGGATATATTTCCTTAATTTCAGTGTTTTGTGTTTCTTGGTGTGGTATACGGATATTTTATCTATCATGGCATCACCAGGACAAAGAAAGGGAGCCTGTGGCCATATTATGGCTTCATTTGACATACATTCTAGGTGTGCTCGATGCAGGGACAAAAGTCTGGGGGATGACGCATGCGTGAAGAAACTACCTTGCGAATTTTGTGAGTTGCTAACGCCGGAGCAGGTTTTACAACTTTCAACCCCTACTTATAAAATCAGAAAGGAAAAGAAACTAGAGCGTGAGTCCCTTATTGATCCCAGTACTGTTACTGTTTTGTCTTCAGTGGATCAGGACAAGTCGGTGGGTGCTTCATCTTCTTTATCTACTTCTCAAGATCTGTCCTTACCTCAGCCTTCCTTTAAGAAAGACTTACAGGATTTGGACGAGAAATGGTCTCTGCGCATGGCTAGGCTTGAAGCATTGATAACTATGGGACAGCGTCCCCAACAGCCTACATTCTCACCGGTCAAGGCACCGGTCTCTCATGCACCTCCCGCAGGCTCTCTATCTCAAGCCCCTTTTCTACTTTCAGCCGTTCCTTCTGGCCAGGCCGGTCCGGCCTCCGGTCCGGATAGAACTAGCTTTACTACAACTACTACAAGTGTGGGCATGACTTCTCCTCTGGAAAACCTTTACCCGGAACCAGAAGCAGACATTGACTCTACCGAACCGGTGTTCTCACAGCCCGGTCCGGTGTCTTATGGTGACCTATTATCTCACTCTGTTCCGGTCTCCAGTTCCAGTTACCTGCCTCCGGAACCTGTTGAGGAAGGGGAAGTATCAGACCCGGAAGAACAACCGGATTTTGAAGCCGGGGATTCTGACAAAGTACTGAGTGAAGAACAGAACTATAGAGAAACTGTAAGAGGAGTGAGAGCGTTCATGGGGTGGACACACATCCCCGACTTGGAGTATTCCCCATCCTCAAAATCTGATAACCCCTGGGTAGGACACCGTGCACAACCAGTGGGAAAAGTTTCTGTAGACCTCCCACCTGAAGACTGGTTATGTCGTAAACTAGAAACTTTGAATTTAGTGTTGCTCGAGGGTTACCCCTCCAAGTCTAGTGAACCCGGAGGACTCCATGTGGATCAATTTCTTAGACCACCAAAATCACAGAATAGATGGTATGGCATCCATCCTGCAGAACCTACAGACCCTCTGAGGCCTAGGAAATCTGTAAATACATGGCCCAACGATGCGGCAAAATTGAACAGTGCCTTCCCCAGAATCTGTAAGCCTGCTGTTGCAAATTCCCACCCTCCAAGCCGTCCCATTAACCAGGACACCTTACGCAAGTGGGAGAAATCAGCTAAGGAAACAAGCTATGTATGCAACCAAGCTGCTGGTTTTAATCGGTGTATAACAAAGATCCAGGATTCCGTACAAGAGCATTTAAAGTCTTTACAAGCAGAATTATCCAAAGGAAAATCCTCTTCCAAGGCTCAGGCCTCCTTAGATGAATTACACTACTTGGCTTCATTCAACCAAAACGTCAGTTTTGCCATTGGAAAATCTCTGCAACATTTGTCAGATTTTATCTTTGTACAGATGGCCAACTTGACATTGACTCGCAGGGACTCATACGTCATACCTGGAGAATTTGAAAGCCGGAGTTAAACCGGATACCTTCTCAGCTCTACGCAACTGTCCTCTCAATGGATATGCACTCTTTCCTGATGATATCATAAGGAAAGCTGAGGACGAAATCACTCATGTTGAAAACGCCAGGCGTACTTCCCAGCCCGGACCGGGCCGTGGGGGGTTCACTGGTGGCTTTAAAAAGCAACAGCAACAGGGGCGTTTCCAACCTTACCCTACAAACTGGACAAAATCTCAGGACACGACCAGATCTGGAGGTCAAACTGGCAAGGATATGCCTGCATGGAAATCCTTTGGAGGCAGAGGAAGAGCTAGGGGTCGTGGCAGGGGTGGTCAGCCAGGACGTGGCACCCGCCCGGCCAAGGATAACCATCCATATAAATGACAATTACTGTTTAATAAGTCCGGAGCCGATGGCCCGGCCGGTCGATTGTGTACTAAGAGTGTTGGGACAGAACTTTCATGTACGTCAAGAACCTGTATTGTGTCCTGTTGCCAGTCCTGTACCTTCTGTCTTAAATGTGAGAGGGCAGCCACAAAAGAAAGGCGGAAGTCCCTCATCAAAAGTGAAAGCAGAAATAAAATTTCTGAAAAGTGTTTTTTCTGTAGATCATTGCGTTTTTGCCCCCATTGCTCCAAATGCCCACAATGTTGTCAATGCTCACCTGATAGGGGGACGTCTCCAAAAATTTTGGCAGAAGTGGTCCCTACTGGGTGCAAATCCGAGAGTAGTGTCCATTTTGAGGGACGGCTACATTCTCCCATTCAAAATCAGACCTCCTTTGGTAAGGGATCCGTTGATAGTCAGTGGTTATGCAAACCCCCTCAGGAACCTCTACCTGAAGGAGGCTTTGCAGGCCTTGCTGCAGAAGGAGGCAGTAGAGATGGTGAGGGTTGGAACATCTCTAGCCTTCTTCAGCCGACTGTTCATAGTTCCAAAACCAAACCAAAAATGGCGACCAATCTTGGACCTCAGTGCTCTAAACAAATTTTTGAGCGTAAAAACATTCAAAATGGAAACCCCAGAAACAATTCGGATTTCCTTGCAACAGGGGGAATGGGTGACATCGTTGGACTTCAGCGACGCCTATTTCCACATTCCAGTTCATATGCAGTCCCGGAAATATCTCAGGTTCCATTTCCAAAATCAGTCCTATCAGTTCAAGGCCCTTCCCTTCGGCCTCTCCACCGCTCCGATGGAGTTCACTTGTGTGGTCAAAGAGGTCAAGTTAATGGCTCAATCCCGGGGTATAAGGATCCACCAGTACCTAGACGACTGGTTGATTCGAGCCCCTACCAAAGAATCCTGCCACCAGGGCACTCAATCCCTCCTCGCCCTTTGCCAGGAGTTGGGTTGGATAATCAATCTACAAAAGTCAGAACTAGAACCCAAACAGACTTTCGAGTTCATGGGTTACAAGTACGATCTCTCCCAGGGACTGGTCTTACCGACCCAGAACCGGTGGGAGTCGATCCTCCAAAAGTTGGAATCCATCCTATGCAAGCCAAGTTGCCGAGTCAGGGAACTTATGTCCCTAATAGGCCTGTTTACAGCAACAGAAAAACAGGTTCCCCTGGGGAGACTCCACATGAGACCCATCCAGTGGCACCTAAAACAACATTGGAGAATTCCAGAATCCCTGGAAAAGGAGATTCCGGTTCCAAGGCCTCTTCACCCACACCTTCTATGGTGGACCAAGGAGACAAATGTCTTAACAGGACAGCCCTTGCACCCTTTGAATCATGCCGTGCAAATCTTTACAGACGTCTCAAAAGAAGGCTGGGGTGCTCACTTAGGAGACTTCACAGCAAGAGGCGTTTGGTCAGTTCCAGAAAGTCATCTTCACATAAACTTCCTGGAACTAAAAGCGGTCTTACTGGCCTTGAAAAGGTTCCAGCACTTGGTACAAGGCAAAGTAGTTCTAGTTGCCACGGACAACACGACAGTTGTGGCATACATCAACAAGGAAGGAGGTATGAGGTAAGGCTCACTTTGTGCCCTTCTATGGCGACTCCTGTGTTGGTGCAATCTGAGACAGGTAGTCCTAAATGCCAGACACATCCCTGGTCGTCTGAATGTGATTGCAGACAAATTGTCTCGTCAAGGCCAAGTCATTCAGACAGAATGGTCACTTCACCAAGGGGTCTTCGACCTCATAGTTCAGACCTGGCACCGTCCCCAGGTGGACATGTTTGCAACAAAGTACAATTGCAAACTAGCCCAATATGTGTCTCCAGTGCCGGACCCCAATGCTTGGGCAGTGGACGCCCTAACAGTCTCGTGGGAAAACCTGGACATGTATGTTTTTCCCCCAGTATCGTTACTGGGCAAGGTGGTCAGCAAACTATCGGACCATCTTTACAAGAGAGTGATTCTCATAGCTCCGGGCTGGCCCAACATGCCATGGTTCTGGGACCTGGTGGAACTGTCGTCTCAGATCCCTCTTTGCCTACCCAGTCATCCCGACCTAGTGACACAGCCGTTCAACAAGGCGCGTCACAGGAATCTAACCAATCTAAACCTACACGCCTGGCTCCTAGAGCCGAGGCTATCAAGGAGCAAGGGTTCTCTAGCCCAGTGGCGTCACGAATTGAGGCTCCTCAAAGAAGTTCAACCAGAACAGTCTGAGGCATAGTGGGCCGTTTTTGTCAGATGGTGTGAATCAAGTCAGGTGGACTTCAGGTCTCCATCTGTCAAACAGATAGCAGATTTTCTCCTACATCTGTTCCAGGAGAAGAATCTCCAACCCAGTACCATTGATGGTTACAGATCAGCCATTGCGGACAAATTGGGCAATTCTTCTTTGAATGTGAGCAAAGATGAAAACTTAACTCGCCTTTTGGACAGCTTTCACAGAGATAGACCAAAGGGTAGACGAGGAATTCCTGCATGGAATCTCTCTCTGGTTTTGCATCAGCTCACTCTCAGAAAGGCCTCATTAAAACATCTAACCTTTAAAACGGTGTTCCTCCTCGCTCTGGGCTCGGGAAAGCGTAGGAGTGAAATACACGCTTGGCTGAACAAAAATATTAGACACAAAGCTGACTGGTCAAAGGTGTCCCTTTACCCTTCACCAAGTTTTTTGGCTAAGAATCACTTAGCAAAGGAGGGACCAGAGTGTGTGGCTCCAGTGGTTATACCAGCCCTGGCTCCTACTTTGGACAAATCCTTGAAGGAAGACAGGTCACTCTGCCCAGTTAGAGCTTTGCGCTACTATCTAGACAAAACTCAAGATCTTAGACAAGGAAAGGAGTTGGTGTTTGTCTCCTTCAAAAAGGGTTTCACGAAGGATATTTCTCCTGCTACGATCTCATCTTGGATCAAGCAGACGGTTATCCTTTGCTACGATCTGTCAGATCAAGAGTCTCTAACCCTTCATCAGGTGAAGGCGCATGACGTTAGAGCCTTCGCGGCTTCAAAAGCTTTTCAGGGTGGCATCTCGTTAGACCAGATCTTAGCTGCATGCCACTGGAAGTCCCACAACACCTTTACTCAATTCTACCTTAAAGATGTGGCGTGGGCAGATTCGGAGCTTTTTCACTTAGGTCCAGTGGTGGCTGCACAGCAGATCCACCAATGAACCTTCTAGGCTCCTAATTTGTAAATAATGTACATAATAATTAAGGTTTTTTACTAAGTTGCCTCAGGCAAGGAGTATGAGACCATTATTCCACTCTTACAGGCTAAATGGAATCTCTAGGACTGAACTATTCTCTCTCTTCCCCCTCTCAGAGCAGAAAAGGGGGGGGAGAAGTGGCACTGCTCGGTAACTTAAGGAACAGCCTTTGGGCTTCTTTATCAGCCGGGCCAGAGGTTACGTGCCTATTTATAGAGTTCCTTCTAGTCCTGAGGAAGCTGCCCTCCTTCCACTGGGTAGTTATTCTAGCTATCGTCTGTTAGGTAAGATGTATTAACGCAATGAAATTGCAAATTTTAATTAGTAAATTAAATTTTCATTAGTTAATACCTTACCTAACAGACGGGAGATTCCCACCCGGCCTTCCCCGCTTTTCAGCTTCAGTTAACCTAAGTTGGGACGAAAAAGATGCTATGACGTCACGTCCCTCTGGCGAAGAAAGCAGGAACTAGGCCACCTGGCGAGTGGATTGGAGTGTACCGGTCCGGCCGGAGGTGAAACTCAGGACGTCTTTTTCTGGCGTTTGGCGGGACCGGCTGGCGCCGGACAATAGCTATCGTCTGTTAGGTAAGGTATTAACTAATGAAAATTTAATTTACTAATTAAAATTTGCAATTTTGAGTTTTTGCCTTATATCTCCTTTATTGTTGCTTTTATACCTTCAGAATGTATTAAGAGGTATTGGGAAAGCATATGTGTGGAATCTAAATAGCCGGTCAGTTTTACCCCCCGACCCCCCTTATGGGCCAAACTGGGGTCATAAATAGCTGCTTTGGAGTTTTTGCCTTATATCTCCTTTATCGTTGCTTTTATAGCTTCAGAATGTATTAAGAGGTATTAGGAAAGCATATGTGGAGAATCTAAATAGCCAGTCAGTTTTATCCCCCGACCCCCCATTATGGGTCAAACTGGGGTCATAAAATAGTTGCTTTGGAGTTTTGCCTTATATCTCCTTTATTGTTGGTTTTATACCTTCAGAATGTATTAAGAGGTATTGGGAAAGCATATGTGGAGAGTCTAAATAGCTGGTCAGTTTTACCCCCCGACCCCCCCTTATGGGCCAAACTGTGGTCATAAATAGCTGCTTTGGAGTTTTTGCCTTATATCGCCTTTATCGTTGCTTTTATAGCTTCAGAATGTATTAAGAGGTATTGGGGAAGCATACGGCGCAGCTTTGTGCATCTTAGCTTTCTTTACAGCATGCTTATTAAAACCACAAAGCATTTTAAACTTTCTGGGATGCTTCGCTTTTGTTAGCAAAAGCATTCCTCTAGTTTGACTTAGTTTCGAAAACGAAATGTCCATCATATCAGATGTTTAATGTTAAATGGCATTATCCTATTAAAAAGGTCTTATATGTCCCGTATCATTGCTACTAGGGGCTCCAAATGTGAAAACAACTTAAAGAAAGTCATGGTCTGAGACTTTTCTAACTGCTGACTTGTACTTTTGACCCCTTTTTCAATGTCAAGTGGGGTTATCTTACTACAAAGGCCTTATTATTATATTTCCTTTAGTTCTCCATTATTACTGATTCTAAGGCGGGAGATAATTGCTGCGGCAGTGGCCTTGTATATTTTGTAATTGATTTCAAATAAACAGTGGCATATGTTATCAGCTACAAATCTTATCAAGTAAATTTAATCAGTGATATTGTTAAGATCATTGACTGTTTGACAGATCATCTTGCAAATGTATGTCCTCTGTCATATAGACTAATTCATATATGTGTGTCCTCAGTTTGGTGGCAAATGTACCATATGGTGTGTCCTCAGATTGGCAGAACACATATAAAATGTGTGTCCTCTATCGCATGTATTAATTCCTATACTTGTGTGTCCTCAGTTGGCTGTAATACATAACTAAGTGTGTCCTCAGTTTGACAGATCATGTATAAAGCGTGTGTCCTCTATCATGGGTATTAATTCCTGTACTTGTGTGTCCTCAGTTTGCTATTAAATATATGACTTAGTGTGTCCTCAGTTTGACGGATCATACATAAAGTGTGTGTCCTCTATTATGTGTATTAAATCCTCTACCTGTGTGTCCTCAGGTTGCTGGTAAGAGTACAACTAGGTGTGTCCTCAGTTTGACGGATCATTTTTGAAATGTGTGTCCTCAATCATATGCATTAATTCCTATATACTTATGGTCCTCAGTTGGATAGTAAACATACAACTAAGTGTGTCCTCAGTTCTCTTGTAAAAAACCACCTTCTAGAAAATAAGTTTTTTCTCAGATTTGAATACATGGGATGATATAAAATAATTCATTTTATGCATATCAATCAAAATCTGATGTTTAAACACAAAAATAAAGATGTCCTCGGTTGGATAGTAAAAAACCAGCGTCCTCGGTCTACACCATAAACCTGTATGTGTGTGTGCGTGCGTGGGTCACACAGTTTTCTCTGAAACTACTACAGTTACACATTTTTGGTAAATTACAAGTTCTAATGAATTTTTACGCTCTTCAATATTTTTTGGGTTTGGTGATCTTTGGCCTACTTTTGAGTGAGTAATAGCACTTTTACCTAATATAATTATATGGCTTATAACTGTCAAACTATTGCATTTAGAGTATTTTGTTGCAATATGTTGTTCAGCTACTTTCACCACAGCTACAACATGGTCAGTAGTTTGGAAGTGTATCTCCATAGCTAAGTGAGTAATAGCTACTTTTTCAATTTTTAATGATAACCATAATGAGTAAATGGCTTATATCTTCAAAAGTATTGCAGCTACACAATTTCTCTCAAATATGTTGTTCATGTACTTTTTTGTGAACTCTCACATATTAAAGTTTCACAATTGTTGCTCATTGTACAAGTGAGTAATGGCTACTTTATTGCTACTTTTAGTGAAAATGTGAAAAATCACAAATATCTCGCAAACCGTAAGAGATAGAGCAATTTCGAGCGAATTTTTGACCCACAGGGTTACTACAAGAGTATCCTATGCTAAGGGGAAAAAGGTTTGGTGAACTTTGGCCTACTTTTGAGTGAGTAATAGCACTTTACCTAATATAATTGTATCCCCGGTGGGGATACTATGGATTCATCATCGTCCGCAGAGATTTCTTGTTAGCGACCTACAGTCCACATTTCTTTCCAGATTTCTTTCATATTTGGCAGGTGGCTTGGTATGCTAGAGGACTCGCCACCCTATCTTTTTGGTATTATGTCTAAATTAGGCCTGTGGTACACAAAAATGTCTAAAATGTGGAATATTACTTGTTGGCGACCTACAGTCCACATTTCTTTCCAGATTTCTTTCACATTTGGCAGGTGGCTTGGTATGCTAGAGGACTCGCCACCCTATCTTTTTGGTAGGGTTTATGTCTGAATTAGGCCTGTGGTAGACAAAAATGTCTAAAATGTGGAATGTTACTTGTTAGCGACCTACAGTCCACATGTCTTTCCACATTTCTTTCATACTTTGGCAGGTGGCTTATCTCTTAAAAGTATTGCAGATAGCCAATTTTTCTCAAATAACTCATTCGTCTACTTTTGGCAGAGCTTTCACATGGTGAAGTTTCAGACCCGTAGATAATTACTCGCCTACTCAAAATGAGTAAATGCGAATTATCTCTTAAAACTATTGCAGATAGCCAATTTTTCTCAAATAACTCATTCACCTACTTTTGGAAGAGCTTTCACATGGTAAAGTTTCAGACCCATAGCTAATTACTCACCAACTCAAAATGAGTAAATGCGAATTATCTCTAAAAGTATTGCAGATAGCCAATTTTTCTCAAATAACCCATTCCCCTACTTTTGGGAAAGCTTTCACTTGGTGAAGTTTCAGACCTGTAGCTAATTATTCACCTACTCAAAATGAGTAAATGCTAATTATCTCTAAAAGTATTGCGGATACCCAATTTTTATCAAATAACTCATTCATCTACTTTTGGGAGAGCTTTCACATGGTGAAGTTTCAGACCCGTAGATAATTACTCACGTACTCAAAATGAGTAAATGCTAATTATCTCTTGAAAGTATTCCAGATAGCCAATTTTTCTCAAATTACTCCTTCATCTACTTGGGAAAGCTTTCACATGGTGAAGTTTCAGACCTGTAGCTAATTATTCACCTACTCAAAATGAGTAAATGCGAATTATCTCTAAAAGTATTGCAGATAGCCAATTTCTCTCAAATAACTCATTCATCTACTTTAGGGAGAGCTTTCACATGGTGAAGTTTCAGACCCGTAGATAATTACTCACCTACTCAAAATGAGTAAATGCGAATTATCTCTAAAAGTATTGCAGATAGCCAATTTTTCTCAAATAAGTCATTCACCTACTTTTGGAATAGCTTTCACATGGTGAAGTTTCAGACCCATAGTTAATTACTCGCCTACTCAAAATGAGTAAATGCTAATTATCTGTAAAAGTATTGCAGATACCCAATTTTTATCAAATAACTCATTCATCTACTTGTGGGAGAGCTTTCACATGGTGAAGTTTCAGACCCATAGCTAATTACTCACCTACTCAAAATGAGTAAATGCAAATTATCTCTAAAAGTATTGCAGATAGCCAATTTTTCTCAAATAACTCATTCCCCTACTTTTGGGAGAGCTTTCACATGGTGAAGTTTCAAACCTGTAGCTAATTATTCACCTACTCAAAATGAGTAAATGCTAATTATCTCTAAAAGTATTGCGGATACCCAATTTTTATCAAATAACTCATCTACTTTTCGAAGAGCTTTCACGTGGTGAAGTTCCAGACCCGTAGGTAATTACTCACCTACTCTAAATGAGTAAATGCGAATTACCTCTAAAAGTATTGCAGATAGCCAATTTTTCTCAAATAACTCATTCACCTACTTTTGGGAGAGCTTTCACTTGGTGAAGTTTCCGACCCGTAGCTAATTACTCGCCTACTCAAAATGAGTAAATGCTAATTATCTCAAAAACTATTGCGGATACCCAATTTTTATCAAATAACTCATTCATGTACTTTTGGGAGAGCTTTCACATGGTGAAGTTTCAGACCCGTAGCTAATTACTCACCTACTCAAAATGAGTAAATGCGAATTATCTCTTAAAAGTATTGCAGATAGCCAATTTTTCTCAAATAACTGATTCACCTACTTTTAGGAGAGCTTTCACTTGGTGACGTTTCAGACCCATAGCTAATAATTCACCTACTCAAAATGAGTAAATGCTAATTATCTGTAAAAGTATTGCGGATACCCAATTTTTATCAAATAACTCATTCATCTACTTGTGGGAGAGCGTTCACATGGTGAAGTTTCAGACCCATAGCTAATTACTCACCTACTCAAAATAGGGGTGTTGCGGTAGCGATTTTTTCCTTCCGGTTTCACGTCTAGTACTTCCCGGTCGGTTACCGGTTAACCGTCTCTTATTTAAGAAAACATGAGAACCAAATAGTTTCCATACTGTAAAACAGGAATTCTAACATAACACAGATGTGTCCTCGATTCTGATTGCCTAAAAGACGAAATATATGGTATCTGTGAATTATCGCTCATTATGGCTGTTGTTTTACAGTAAAAAGCAAATAAAAATGGATTATGACATTTATTTTGTATGTAAGGTTAGTAAAATTTCTTTATATTCAAGTGTAAGCGGAAAACCGTTAGCTGAACTTTATGACGGTTTGCAGTAATTTATTTACCGTACCGACGATACCGGTACTACCGCAACACCCCTAACTCAAAATGAGTAAATGCGAATTATCTCTAAAAGTATTGCAGATAGCCAATTTTTCTCAAATAGCTCATTCCCCTACTTTTGGGAGAGCTTTCACTTGGTGAAGTTTCAAACCTGTAGCTAGTTATTCACCTACTCAAAATGAGTAAATGCTAATTATCTCTAAAAGTATTGCGGATACCCAATTTTTATCAAATAACTCACCCATCTACTTTTGGGAGAGCTTTCACATGGTGATTACTCACCTACTCAAAATGAGTAAATGCGAATTATCTCTAAAAGTATTGCAGATAGCCAATTTTTCTCAAATAAATCGTTCACCTACTTTTGGGAGAGCTTTCACTTGGTGAAGTTTCAGACCCATAGATAATTACTCACCTACTCAAAATGAGTAAATTCGAATTATCTCTTAAAACTATTGCAGATAGCCAATTTCTCTCAAATAACTCATTCATCTACTTTTGGGAGAGCTTTCACTCCGTGAAGTTTCAGACCCATAGCTAATTATTCATCTACTCAAAATTAGGAAATGCTAATTATCTGTAAAAGTATTGCGGGTACCCAATTTTTATCAAATACTCATTCATCTACTTTTGGGAGAGCTTTCACATGGTGAAGTTTCAGACCCATAGCTGATTACTCACCTACTCAAAATGAGTAAATGCGAATTATCTCTTAAAAGTATTGCAGATAACAAATTTTTCTTAAATAACTCATTCACCTACTTTTGGGAGAGCTTTCACATGCTGAAGTTCCAGACCTGTAAGTAATTACTCACCTACTCAAAATGAGTAAATGCGAATTATCTCTAAAAGTATTGCAGATAGCCAATTTTTCTCAAATAACTCATTCACCTACTTTTGGGAGAGCTTTCACTTGAAGTTGCAGACCCGTAAGTAATTACTCACCTACTCAAAATGAGTAAACGCAAATTATCTCTAAAAGTATTGCAGATAGCCAATTTTTCTCAAATAACTCATTCACCTACTTTTGGGAGAGCTTTCACTTGGTGAAGTTTCAGACCCATAGCTAATTATTCACCTACTCAAAATGAGTAAATGCTAATTATCTGTAAAAGTATTGCGGATACCCAATTTTTATCAAATAACTCATTCATCTACTTGTGGGAGAGCGTTCACATGGTGAAGTTTCAGACCCATAGCTAATTACTCACCTACTCAAAATGAGTAAATGCGAATTATCTCTAAAAGTATTGCAGATAGCCAATTTTTCTCAAATAGCTCATTCCCCTACTTTTGGGAGAGCTTTCACTTGGTGAAGTTTCAAACCTGTAGCTAATTATTCACCTACTCAAAATGAGTAAATGCTAATTATCTCTAAAAGTATTGCGGATACCCAATTTTTATCAAATAACTCACCCATCTACTTTTGGGAGAGCTTTCACATGGTGATTACTCACCTACTCAAAATGAGTAAATGCGAATTATCTCTAAAAGTATTGCAGATAGCCAATTTTTCTCAAATAAATCGTTCACCTACTTTTGGGAGAGCTTTCACTTGGTGAAGTTTCAGACCCGTAGATAATTACTCACCTACTCAAAATGAGTAAATTCGAATTATCTCTTAAAACTATTGCAGATAGCCAATTTCTCTCAAATAACTCATTCACCTACTTTTGGGAGAGCTTTCACTCCGTGAAGTTTCAGACCCATAGCTAATTATTCATCTACTCAAAATTAGGAAATGCTAATTATCTGTAAAAGTATTGCGGGTACCCAATTTTTATCAAATACTCATTCATCTACTTTTGGGAGAGCTTTCACATGGTGAAGTTTCAGACCCATAGCTGATTACTCACCTACTCAAAATGAGTAAATGCGAATTATCTCTTAAAACTATTGCAGATAGCCAATTTTTCTCAAATAAGTCATTCACCTACTTTTGGAATAGCTTTCACATGGTGAAGTTTCAGACCCATAGTTAATTACTCGCCTACTCAAAATGAGTAAATGCTAATTATCTGTAAAAGTATTGCAGATACCCAATTTTTATCAAATAACTCATTCATCTACTTGTGGGAGAGCTTTCACATGGTGAAGTTTCAGACCCATAGCTAATTACTCACCTACTCAAAATGAGTAAATGCGAATTATCTCTAAAAGTATTGCAGATAGCCAATTTTTCTCAAATAACTCATTCCCCTACTTTTGGGAGAGCTTTCACATGGTGAAGTTTCAAACCTGTAGCTAATTATTCACCTACTCAAAATGAGTAAATGCTAATTATCTCTAAAAGTATTGCGGATACCCAATTTTTATCAAATAACTCATCTACTTTTCGAAGAGCTTTCACGTGGTGAAGTTCCAGACCCGTAGGTAATTACTCACCTACTCAAAATGAGTAAATGCGAATTACCTCTAAAAGTATTGCAGATAGCCAATTTTTCTCAAATAACTCATTCACCTACTTTTGGGAGAGCTTTCACTTGGTGAAGTTTCCGACCCGTAGCTAATTACTCGCCTACTCAAAATGAGTAAATGCTAATTATCTCAAAAACTATTGCGGATACCCAATTTTTATCAAATAACTCATTCATGTACTTTTGGGAGAGCTTTCACATGGTGAAGTTTCAGACCCGTAGCTAATTACTCACCTACTCAAAATGAGTAAATGCGAATTATCTCTTAAAAGTATTGCAGATAGCCAATTTTTCTCAAATAACTGATTCACCTACTTTTGGGAGAGCTTTCACTTGGTGACGTTTCAGACCCATAGCTAATAATTCACCTACTCAAAATGAGTAAATGCTAATTATCTGTAAAAGTATTGCGGATACCCAATTTTTATCAAATAACTCATTCATCTACTTGTGGGAGAGCGTTCACATGGTGAAGTTTCAGACCCATAGCTAATTACTCACCTACTCAAAATGAGTAAATGCGAATTATCTCTAAAAGTATTGCAGATAGCCAATTTTTCTCAAATAGCTCATTCCCCTACTTTTGGGAGAGCTTTCACTTGGTGAAGTTTCAAACCTGTAGCTAGTTATTCACCTACTCAAAATGAGTAAATGCTAATTATCTCTAAAAGTATTGCGGATACCCAATTTTTATCAAATAACTCATCCATCTACTTTTGGGAGAGCTTTCACATGGTGATTACTCACCTACTCAAAATGAGTAAATGCGAATTATCTCTAAAAGTATTGCAGATAGCCAATTTTTCTCAAATAAATCGTTCACCTACTTTTGGGAGAGCTTTCACTTGGTGAAGTTTCAGACCCGTAGATAATTACTCACCTACTCAAAATGAGTAAATTCGAATTATCTCTTAAAACTATTGCAGATAGCCAATTTCTCTCAAATAACTCATTCACCTACTTTTGGGAGAGCTTTCACTCCGTGAAGTTTCAGACCCATAGCTAATTATTCATCTACTCAAAATTAGGAAATGCTAATTATCTGTAAAAGTATTGCGGGTACCCAATTTTTATCAAATACTCATTCATCTACTTTTGGGAGAGCTTTCACATGGTGAAGTTTCAGACCCATAGCTGATTACTCACCTACTCAAAATGAGTAAATGCGAATTATCTCTTAAAAGTATTGCAGATAACAAATTTTTCTTAAATAACTCATTCACCTACTTTTGGGAGAGCTTTCACATGCTGAAGTTCCAGACCTGTAAGTAATTACTCACCTACTCAAAATGAGTAAATGCGAATTATCTCTAAAAGTATTGCAGATAGCCAATTTTTCTCAAATAACTCATTCACCTACTTTTGGGAGAGCTTTCACTTGAAGTTGCAGACCCGTAAGTAATTACTCACCTACTCAAAATGAGTAAACGCAAATTATCTCTAAAAGTATTGCAGATAGCCAATTTTTCTCAAATAACTCATTCACCTACTTTTGGGAGAGCTTTCACTTGGTGAAGTTTCAGACCCATAGCTAATTATTCACCTACTCAAAATGAGTAAATGCTAATTATCTGTAAAAGTATTGCGGATACCCAATTTTTATCAAATAACTCATTCATCTACTTGTGGGAGAGCGTTCACATGGTGAAGTTTCAGACCCATAGCTAATTACTCACCAACTCAAAATGAGTAAATGCGAATTATCTCTAAAAGTATTGCAGATAGCCAATTTTTCTCAAATAGCTCATTCCCCTACTTTTGGGAGAGCTTTCACTTGGTGAAGTTTCAAACCTGTAGCTAATTATTCACCTACTCAAAATGAGTAAATGCTAATTATCTCTAAAAGTATTGCGGATACCCAATTTTTATCAAATAACTCACCCATCTACTTTTGGGAGAGCTTTCACATGGTGATTACTCACCTACTCAAAATGAGTAAATGCGAATTATCTCTAAAAGTATTGCAGATAGCCAATTTTTCTCAAATAAATCGTTCACCTACTTTTGGGAGAGCTTTCACTTGGTGAAGTTTCAGACCCGTAGATAATTACTCACCTACTCAAAATGAGTAAATTCGAATTATCTCTTAAAACTATTGCAGATAGCCAATTTCTCTCAAATAACTCATTCACCTACTTTTGGGAGAGCTTTCACTCCGTGAAGTTTCAGACCCATAGCTAATTATTCATCTACTCAAAATTAGGAAATGCTAATTATCTGTAAAAGTATTGCGGGTACCCAATTTTTATCAAATACTCATTCATCTACTTTTGGGAGAGCTTTCACATGGTGAAGTTTCAGACCCATAGCTGATTACTCACCTACTCAAAATGAGTAAATGCGAATTATCTCTTAAAACTATTGCAGATAGCAAATTTTTCTTAAATAACTCATTCACCTACTTTTGGGAGAGCTTTCACATGCTGAAGTTCCAGACCTGTAAGTAATTACTCACCTACTCAAAATGAGTAAATGCGAATTATCTCTAAAAGTATTGCAGATAGCCAATTTTTCTCAAATAACTCATTCACCTACTTTTGGGAGAGCTTTCACTTGAAGTTGCAGACCCGTAAGTAATTACTCACCTACTCAAAATGAGTAAACGCAAATTATCTCTAAAAGTATTGCAGATAGCCAATTTTTCTCAAATAACTCATTCACCTACTTTTGGGAGAGCTTTCACTTGGTGAAGTTTCAGACCCATAGCTAATTATTCACCTACTCAAAATGAGTAAATGTGAATTATCTCTAAAAGTATTGTGGATACCCAATTTTTATCAAATAACTCATCTACTTTTGGGAGAACTTTCACTTGGTGAAGTTCCAGACCCATAGGTAATTACTCACCTACTCAAAATGAGTAAATGTGAATTATCTCTTAATAGTATTGCAGATAGCCAATTTTTCTCAAATAACTCATTCACTTACTTTTGGAAGAGCTTTCACACACGAAAATGAAATTTTATTGCGTTAATACATCCTATCCAATGGACAATAGCTTATCCGGTCGGCGCAGACCGGCCCGCCAAACGACAGAAAAAGTCATTCTGTATGCATGCATACTGGCCGGCCGGCCCTGGTGTGCACTCGCTAGGTGTCGCCTCTGTGTTGCTTCCTGGCCAGTGCCCGTGACGTCATAGCATCTTTTTTCGTTTGGCGCGTGGTGTTTGCACACGAAAATTTTCTGCTCTTAATAATTGTGGATTATAGCTAGGTTTTTCATGTTTTCTCAACTTATTTTAGTTTTATAACTTGTGGAGAGTGTATAGACTATAATGTCGTCACCTGGGCAAAAGAGAGGGGGCTGCGGTCATCAGATGGCGTCCTTTGATGGACATGCCTATTGCGCCCGCTGTAGAGACAAGAAGAAGGGAGAGGATCCCTGTGTCAAATCACCTGATAGTGAGTGTAGCTTTTGTGCCATTTTGACCCCAGAACAATTACTACAACTTTCTACGCCCTCTTACCATCTCAAGAAAGAAAAAAGAGAGGCAAGGAAAATGGACGCTACACCCAGTAAGGACAGTTCTTTAGTTGAACCTTCAACCGTGTCTGTGATTGGACCTGTAGGGACTTCCAGCTCTTCTGCACCAGCTATTCCTGAAAAGAAGCCCAAGAAAGACAAGCCCTCCACTGCTTCTTCTTCTACAGTTAAAGCCAAGAAATCTACCAAATCGGTCGAAGATTCAAAGTACCTTGAACTTGACAAGAAATGGACCGACCGTTTTAATCGATTGGAGGCACTTCTCTTGGCCAAGTCTCTTCAGCCGGCTGATCAACCCGCCTTCTCTGCATCAGTCATAGTTCCCCCTGCTCACTCTCCTCCTGCTGCTATCTCCAAAGATTCCGAACCATTTTTTCAACCATTGTCTTCAGGGCGCACTGGCACAGACTCCTCTGTCCTAGTACATCAGTCAGCCAGCCAGCCCGGTTCGGATAAGTCTTCATCTGAGCGCACTGGAAAAGACATCTCTGCTTCACAGCATCTGTCATCCAGCCAGCTTGTAACCGACCAACAACCTGTACGACAGATTTCACCTAGGCGCACTGGCAAGGATTCCTCTGCCTCCAGGCATCAATCAGCCAGCCAGCCTTCAACCGACCGGCAGCGTGCGGTTACTCACACTGGTACCGACCCTTCATCCATCAGACCTTCTTCAGATTCTAAGGCCCAGTCTGACCGGCCTAGATCTTTGGCCACCGACTCCGGCTCTCCAACTCTACATCGACGTCGTCGAAACAGCTCCTCTAGTGGCAGCTCAGCTTCAGATTCTGACTTCACCGACCGACCACCTGTGGATTTATACGCAGAAGAGGGAGAGTTATCAGAGGATCAAGATTGCACGACCCATGAGCCCGACCAAGCTATCAGTGAGGAACAAACTTATAGAGAAACCATGAGTGGCATACGTTCCTATATGGGCTGGTCAAATATTCCTGAACTGGACAGTACTGCAACAGGATCCGATGATAACCCCTTTTCTGGGCCGAAGTCCTCTACTCCAGGGAAAGTGTCAGTGAATATGCCGACGGAGGATTGGCTGTGCAAGAAGATAAGCAAACTGAACGTTACTCTGGTTGAGGGTTACCCCTCCCGAAGTTCTGAAGCCGGTGGCTTGCTGATGGACCAGTTCTTGAGACCTGCAAAGTCACAGTCCAAGTGGTACGGGCTGTCATCCGACCACAAAGCTGACCCTTCCGCAGTCTCGTCCTGGTATACGGACGCGTGCAAGTTGAACAGCACCTACAGCAGAATTGCTAGGCAGTCTGGTCTCACCACTTCTCATCCCACATCCAGGCGTATCTCTCAAGAGACTCTTAGGCGATGGGAGAAATCAGCACGAGAGGCTACAATCATCTGTAACCAGGCTGCCAGTTTCAATCGTTGTCTTTTTAAAGTTCAACAAGACATACAGGAGCAGTTCAAGACGGTACGCTCAGAGAATAAGGGCAAGAGTTCAACCAAGGTTTCCGCGGCTATGGATGAGATGCAACACCTCATGCACTTTAATTCCAGCATTTGCCAAGCTGCTGCAAAGACAATGGAGCACCTTACTGAATTTGTGTTTGTGTCCATGGGAAACCTGACGTTGGCTCGAAGGGACGCCTACCTCACCCACCTTAGAACCGGAGTTAAACCAGATACTTTGGCCGGTTTGAGAACTGCTCCCATTCATATCAACACCCTCTTCCCGGACTCTCTCATCAAGAAAGCTGAAGAGGAAATTGTACAGTATGAAAGCAAGGGTCAGTCGTCCTCTAGCAAGGGAAAGGGTCTGTACCATCCTTATGAGAGGCCGGAGAGGAAAGGTGACAAGAAATCATCGTCGTTTAAGAGTGACAAGCCCTCATGGAATCAGAGAAGGAATCGAGGGAAGTCTTCACACTACTCCTCGCGACCAGCCAAGGGCCAGCAGTCCTTTAAATGACAATCATTGTTTCAACAAGTTACAGGGAGGACTGCTGGCCGGGAGCCAGACTTTAACACCAGAACATTTTGTAAACTTAAATGTTGTAACTCATGTTCCTACTGCACCCGGGCGTTCACAAAAGAAAGGAGTAAGTCCCGGGTTGCCAGTCTGTCATTTACCAAGAGTTTGCAAATTAAAATATGTGAAAGGTGTTTCTTGTGTCACTCAATTGTGTTATGTAAATCCTGTAACAAATGTCAAACCTGCTGCCCAAAATCATCTTGTAGGGGCCAGGCTCCAACACTACTGGCAAATTTGGCTGGATCTGGGTGTCGGTCCAAAAGTGGTTCAAATCCTCAAAGAGGGTTATACCCTCCCCTTTCGGCACCGACCAAAACTAGCAAGGTCTCCCACTGTCGTAAGCAGTTATGCAGATCCCCACAGGAACAGCTACCTGTTGGAGGCATTGCAGCAACTGCTCGACAAAAACGCTATAGAACTAGTTCAAAATCCGGCCTCACTGGGGTTTTTCAACAGGCTGTTTCTAGTACCAAAGCCCAACAACAAGTGGAGACCTATATTAGATCTGAGCAAGCTAAACCTCTTTCTGAAAACAGAAAAGTTCAAAATGGAAACTCCGGAAACCATCAGAACCTCCCTCCAACAGGGAGAATGGGTCACCTCCATCGACTTCAAGGATGCCTACTTCCATATCCCGGTACAGGAACAATCCAAGAAATACCTGAGATTTCATGTCCAGGGTCAGACATACCAATTCAAGGCATTACCTTACGGTCTGTCCACAGCGCCCATGGAGTTCACTGTAGTAGTCAAGGAGGTGAAGCTGATGGCCACACAAAAGGGTATAAGAATCCACCAGTACCTAGACGACTGGTTGGTGAGAGCCCCTTCATATCGGTTATGTCTCCAACATACTCAGATTCTAGTAAAACTGTGCCAAGATTTAGGTTGGGTGGTGAATCTGGAATAGTCGGAACTGGAGCCCAAACAGGTTTTCAACTTCATAGGTTACCAGTTCGACCTCATGGCCGGTCGGGTCAGACCCACACCGGACCGGTGGCAGAGTCTTCAGAGCAAGATATTGGAGCTGCTGTCCATACCGGCCTGCCCGGTCCGGCAGTTCATGTCTCTGATAGGCCTACTCACTGCCACAGAAAAGCAGGTTCACCTCGGTCGGTTACATATGCGACCAATACAATGGCACCTCAAAAGAAACTGGAGGGTCCCGGAATCGCTAGAAAAGAGCATTCCCGTGCCCAGGTCCTTGCACCCACATTTACGATGGTGGCTACAGGAAGACAATGTCCTCACAGGTCAGCCATTACACCCCATAAAACATGCTCTGCAAATTTTTACAGACGCATCAAAAGAAGGATGGGGCGCTCACTTAAACGAGCATATTGCAAGAGGAACCTGGTCCCTACCAGAAAGCAAATTGCATATCAATTATCTCGAACTCAAAGCAGTCCTATTGGCTTTAAAAGAGTTCAGAGCCCTTTGCATAGACAAGATAGTTCTTGTCGCAACAGACAATACCACTGTGGTAGCCTACATAAACAAGGAGGGAGGGATGAAGTCGGGCCCGCTTTGCGCGCTTCTCTGGAGGATCTTGACCTGGTGTTCCAGCAATCAAGTCACCCTCAAAGCCCGACACATCCCAGGCCGTCTAAATGTGGTAGCAGACAAGCTATCCAGACTGGGCCAGACCATTCAAACAGAGTGGTCCCTCCTACCGGAGGTCTTTCATATGATATGCAAAAAGTGGCACCAGCCTCAAGTGGACTTATTTGCCACGAGATTCAACAGGAAGTTATCCCTGTTTGTGTCACCGGTTCCAGATCCCCTGGCCATGGCCATAGATGCCCTCAGTCTGCCTTGGGAGGATCTGGACGCGTATGCCTTCCCACCAACAGCCATTCTGGGCAAAGTGGTGGAGAAGTTGCAGAACACCCCATGCAAAAGAATGATTCTAATTGCCCCGGGGTGGCCGAACATGCCCTGGTTCTGGGACCTGGTAGCCATGTCCAGTCAAATCCCATTGAGCCTACCCTTCCTGCCCAACCTGCTAACACAACCATACAATCAGATCCCTCACAGAAATCTGACAAATCTGAACTTCCATGCTTGGCTCCTAGAGCCGCAGCTATCAAAAAACAAGGGTTTTCTAAAGCAGTGGCAGAAAGGATTGAGGCTCCTCAGAGGGGATCCACCCGATCAGTTTATGAAGCAAAGTGGACCATTTTTACAAAATGGTGCGACGCTCATCAGGTGGACTTCAGGGCACCCCCTGTAAAGTCAGTGGCCGACTTCCTATTATACCTGTTTCAGGACAGGAAGTTACAGCCCAGTACAATTGATGGATACCGGTCTGCTATTGCGGACAAGCTAGGAAACTCACCCTTAGACATGGGTAAAGACCAAAATCTCACTCGTCTCCTGGATAGTTTCCATAGAGACAGGCCCAAGGGAAGGCGGGGAATTCCTTCGTGGAACCTTTCACTGGTGTTACACCAGCTAACAAAACCCCCCTTCGAACCCATTAAAGAGGCATCTTTGAAGCATCTGACTTTCAAAACAGTTTTCCTCTTGGCCTTGGGTTCGGGAAAACGAAGGAGTGAGATTCATGCCTGGCAAAATAGAAACATCAGACACCAGTCGGATTGGTCCAAGGTGTCCCTATATCCATCACCCAGCTTTCTCTCCAAGAACCAGCTGGCGAAAGAGGGTCCGGAGAGTGTGGCCCCAGTGGTTATACCAGCCCTGGCCCCTACTCTGGATAGATCCCTCAAGTCTGACAGGTCCCTCTGTCCGGTCAGAGCTTTACGCTACTATTTGGACAGGACCTCAGACCTCAGGCAGAACAAAGAGTTAGTTTTTGTCTCCTTCAAGAAAGGTTTTGACAGAGATATCTCTCCTGCCACCATCTCCTCATGGATCAAGCAAACAGTGATCCTGTGTTATGAGCTCTCTGATCAGGAGTCCCACCAACTACATCAGGTTAAAGCCCATGATGTTAGGGCCTTTGCTGCTTCCAAGGCTTTCCAGTCGGGAGTATCCTTGGAACAAATTTTGTCAGCCTGCCACTGGAAGTCACATAACACCTTCACACAATTCTACCTGAAGGATGTGGCTTGGGCCGACACAGAGCTCTTCCACCTAGGGCCGGTAGTGGCTGCTCAGCAGGTCCACAAATAGCCCGAACACGGGGAGATGTGTACATATGTATATAGTGTACAGATAATTAAGAGTTTTTGAACACAGAAAAAAAAAAAAAAGAATGTGCTTTGCTTCCTTCGGGAGGTTTATTTCTTGAGTCTGGACTCATCCCTCTTCTTCCCTCCTTCAGAAGGGCCTGAAGAAAAAACAAGGGGGGGGGAGAGGTGGGTCGGTTTGGGCCGTTGTACCGGCTTCTGTAGACCGACCCTAGCCTTAGTAGTCCCCTGTTCTCAGGGTAGACCTGGGCAGTCGAGTTGTTAGTTCTTAATCTGAGTCCATCGAGACCCCAATGACTTACCCGCCTACCAAGCGGTAGTTATTCAGCTATTGTCCATTGGATAGGATGTATTAACGCAATAAAATTGCAAATTTAATAAGTAAATTAAATTTTTATAAGTTAATACCCTATCCAATGGACACACAAGACCCTCCCAACCGACCCCGCTTACATTCCTTGGGGATCCGGATCAGGCTTTAAGTGACCCGAAAAAAGATGCTATGACGTCACGGGCACTGGCCAGGAAGCAACACAGAGGCGACACCTAGCGAGTGCACACCAGGGCCGGCCGGCCAGTATGCATGCATACAGAATGACTTTTTCTGTCGTTTGGCGGGCCGGTCTGCGCCGACCGGATAAGCTATTGTCCATTGGATAGGGTATTAACTTATAAAAATTTAATTTACTTATTAAATTTGCAAAATTGTGAATATCTCGGAAAAGCTGTTTCTTCTCCTTTAATGCTCGGCGGGAGATACACACCGCGGCAGTGGTCTTGTCAAAAATTTTTGTCTCCCAAAAATGGTGGCCATTTTGAATTTTCAAAGTTTTTGCAAAACACAAAAATGCTTATATCTTGAAAACCGTGCTAGATGGAGCGAACTCAACAAAATTTTTGACCTGCTGGGTATCTCTGCAGAGTAGCCATGCCAATTTTCAAAATATTTTTGTCTCACCAAATATAGCGGACATTTTGAATTTTCGAATTTTTTGCAAAACACAAAAATGCTTATATCTTGAAAACCGTGCTAGATAGAGCAGACTGCGCTAACTTTGGTTGCCACAACAGTATAAGGCTAGAAACGAAGCATTTTCTTAATACTTTAGCACTCACCTTTATATCCTTTTCGGGACGCATCTTTTTTTTTGCGAGCGATCCTCTAGTTTTTATTGTATCCCCGGCGCAAAGTCCACAAAGACCTACAGTTCACATTTCTTTCCAGATTTCTTTCATATTTGGCAGGTGGCTTGGTATGCTAGAGGACTCGCCACCCTATCTTTTTGGTAGGGTTTTTGTCTAAATTAGGCCTGTGGTAGACAAAAATGTCTAAAATCACCTACTCAAAATGAGTAAATGCGAATTATCTCTTAAAAGTATTGCAGATAGCCAATTTTTCTCAAATAACTCATTCACCTATTTTTAGGAGAGCTTTCACTTGGTGAAGTTTCAGACCCGTAGCTAATTACTCACCTACTCAAAATGAGTAAATGTGAATTATCTCTAAAAGTATTGCAGATAGCCAATTTTTATCAAATAACTCATTCACCTACTTTTGGAAGAGCTTTCACATGGTGAAGTTTCAGACCCGTAGCTAATTACTCACCTACTCAAAATGAGTAAATGTGAATTATCTCTAAAAGTATTGCAGATAACCAATTTTTCTCAAATAACTCATTCAGCTACTTTTGGGAGAGCTTTCACTTGGTGAAGTTTCAGACCCGTAGCTAATTATTCACCTACTCAAAATGAGTAAATGCTAATTATCTCTAAAAGTATTGCAGATAGCCAATTTTTCTCAAATAACTCGGTCATCTACTTTTGGAAGAGCTTTCACATGGTGAAGTTCCAGACCCGTAGATAATTACTCACCTACTCAAAATGAGTAAATGCGAATTATCTCTAAAAGTATTGCAGATAGCCAATTTTTCTCAAATAACTCATTCACCTGCTTTTGGGAGAGCTTTCACTTATCTCTAAAAGTATTGCAGATAGCCAAATCTTCTCAAATAACTCATTCACCTACTTTTGGGAGAGCTTTCACATGCTAAAGTTTTTTTATGAATTTTTAAAATAATTTTTAATGCATTAAAATTAATGAAATCATGCACTAAATCGATTATAACTTGAAAAGTCTTGCATTTAGAGCACTTTGTTAAAATATGTTATTCAGCTACTTTTTCCATAGCTACAACATGGTGAGTAACTTGGGTGTCTATCTCAATAGCTGAGTGAGTAAGAGCTACTTTTGGATTTTTCACTAACTTCCATCAGGAGTAAAATCACTTGTAACTTGAAAACTATTGCATTTAGAGAATTTTGAGCAAATGTGTTATTCATCTACTTTTGGGTCAGCTATAACATAATAAAATTTCAGACCTCTAGCTCATGGCATAGCTGAGTAATAGGTACTTTTAGGTTATCACTGTTGAGTAAATCACTTATAGCTTGAAAACTGTTGCATTTAGATTATTTAGTTTCAATATGTTATTCACCTATTTTGAGGCAGCCATAACATAGTAAAATTCCAGACCTGTGGCTCATTGCATAGTTGAATTATAGCTACTTTGAGGTTCTTACTCAACACTAAATCATTTATAACTTGAAAAGTATTGCATTTAGAGCATTTTCTTAAAATATGTTATTCAGCTACTTTTTCCATAGCTACAACATGGTGAGTAACTTGGGTGTCTATCTCAATAGCTAAGTGAGTAATAGCTACTTTTGTACTTTTCACTAACGTCCATCATGAGTAAAATCACTTGTAACTTGAAAACTATTGCATGTAGAGAATTTTGTGCAAATATGTTATTCAGCTACTTTTGGGTCAGCTATAACATAGTAAAATTTCAGACCACTAGCTCGTGGCATAGCTGAGTAATAGCTACTTTCGCCTTTGCCGGTGGATACATCTTGCATCTGGCCACAGATGTGTCCTTGGTCTAGTTATATGACTTATAACTGTCAATGAGTAAATGGCTTATGTCTTCAAAAGTATTCTAGCTACACAATTTTGTTCCAATATGTTGTTCAGCTACTTTCTCCACAGCTACAACATGGTCAGTAGTTTGTAAGTGTATCTCCATAGCTAAGTGAGTAATAGCTACTTTTCAATTTTTAATGATAACCATAATGGGTAAATGGCTTATATCTTCAAAAGTATTGCAGCTACACAATTTCTCTCAAATATGTTGTTCATGTACTTTTTTGTGAACTATAACATTTAAGTTTCACAACTGTTGCTCAATGTACAAGTGAATAATGGCTACTTTATAGCTACTTTAGTGAAAATGTGAAAAATCACAAATATCTCGCAGACCGTAAGAGATAGAGCAATTTGAACTTTGGCCTACTTTTGAGTGAGTAATATCACTTTATAACTCTGAAACTATTGCATTTACAGTATGTTGTTCCAATATGTTGTTCAGCTACTTTCTCCACAGCTACAACATGGTCAGTAGTTTGGAAGTGCATCTCCATAGCTAAGTGAGTAATAGCTACTTTGTCAGTTTTTAATGATAACCATAATGAGTAAATGGCTTGTATCTTCAAAAGTATTACAGCTACACAATTGTGTTCCAATATGTTGTTTAGCTACTTTCTCCACAGCTACAAGATGGTCAGTAGTTTGTAAGTGTATCTCCATAGCTAAGTGAGTTAGAGCAATTTCGAGCGAATTTTTGACCCACAGGGTATACAAGAGTGTCCTGTGCAAAGGGGAAAAATTTTGATTTTCGCCACTTTTGGCGGCCATTTTGGATTTTTGCGGAAAATGAAAAAGTGTGAATATCTCAGAAAAGGTATTTCTTCCCCTGTAATGCTCGGCGGGAGATAAATACCGCGGCAGTGGTCTTGTTTTAAATTGGTTCATTACTCTCATAAATCGTTTATTATTACATTGCAGCTTCTTTTGTCAGTTTCCATTGTATTTTAGTGTAAATATACTCTTTGGGTTGTGGTTGGTTTTGAGTTCATAAGGTCCAACAGGGACAAGACTGTCTATTACAGGAAACTTATCTCCGACAATAGCCATGATTCCAAGAAACTATGGCGGGAGTTACGCAAAGTCCTACATAGATCCCACAGCACTACTTTGCCCACTTGTGAATCCTCAAAGTCATTGGCTGATCGTTTTGCTACTTTTTTCTCAAATAAAATCATGAAAATCCGTGAGAGTTACTCCTCATCTGAGTCCTGTAACATGGTACATCCCCCTTTGACATTTGACATTCCTTATTAAGGAATGTATTGACACCCTTCTACCATCAATAACCAAATTGGTTAATTGTTCGCTCCGGGAGGGACTGGTTCCAGATGGGTTCAAAAAAGCTGTAGTCACTCCACTTATAAAGAAGGCCTCGCTTCCTGTTGAGGATTTGAAAAACTACCGCCCAGTATCTGGATTTAGCTTCATTTCCAAACTGGTGGAACGTGTAGTTGCTAAACAGCTGGTTGACCATATTCATCGACATGGCTTGGATAACTCATACCAGTCAGTATATAAGTCAGGTCACTCAACGGAGACAGCTCTGCTTTCCATCAAAAATGATATTCATTTGTCAC
Organism: Sabellastarte sp. h YS-2021; assembly: GCA_964017235.1. Lineage (NCBI taxonomy): Eukaryota > Metazoa > Annelida > Polychaeta > Sabellida > Sabellidae > Sabellastarte > Sabellastarte sp. h YS-2021. The sequence continues at coordinate 33,723,775 of OZ024930.1, forward strand.
TATCTCGGGGTGAAGCTACTGCCTTGGTACTTCTGGATCTCTCGGCTGCCTTTGATACTATTGATCATTCCACACTCCTCAGCTGTCTTCGGGATTGGTTCGGTGTTGGTGGCTCCGCTGTCAAATGGTTCTCTTCCTATTTGAGGGAACGTTTTCAATCTTTTAAGATTGGTTCCACTTTGTCTGATTTACAACAATTGCTGTTCGGCATACCTCAGGGTTCTGTTCTGGGTCCTCTGCTATTCTCTCTTTACACATCTCCCCTTAGTACTCTAATCGGTAAACACAAAGGCGTAAAATTTCATTTCTATGCCGACGATTCACAACTTTATGTCCATCTGTCGCACATGAATGCCTCAGCTGCTTTTGATAAGTTGAACAGATGCCTTCAAGATGTTAAGGAATGGATGTCGGCTAGCAAACTTAAACTTAATCCAGATAAAACTGAGTTTATACTTTTTGGCTCCAAGAAACAGAGAGAAAGGTTAAATGTATGTTTCCCAATTGACATCTTGGGTAACCCCCTTCACCCCACCAAGTCAGTCAGGAACCTGGGTGTGTGGTTTGACTCTGATTTTTCTTTCTCTAAACACGTCCAGAATGTTTGTAAAAGCTGCTTTATTCAACTGAGAGATTTTGGAAATATTAGGCAGTTCTTGACTCATGATGCAGCTGTGTCAGTTGTCAATGCTTTGTTAGTAGTCGGTTGGACTACTGTAACTCATTTTTCAGGAGTCTTTCCAAATTCAATCTTCAAAGATTACAGTCTATCCAAAATAGTGCAGCTAGAATTGTTACAAATTCGAGTAAATATACTCAGATAACTCCAGTCCTCGGGAAACTCCATTGGCTCCCTGTTCAGTTTCGCTCAGAGTTCAAACTGGCTACCCTGGTGTACAAGTTTATTCATACTGGATTGCCTAAATATTTTGCTCCATATCTTTCCACATACCACAATACTTACAATACTAGACGTAGTCAGAGTGTTGCCAATTTCCTTAATGTTCCAAAGTTTCAACCTAAAATTCACAAGTCAACTAAGCAGTTTGGTTTCAATTTCGCCTTTGGAATTCACTCCCTGAAGACATTCGTGCATCACCCACTATTGCCTGTTTTAGAAAGAAGCTCAAAACCTATCTCTACGCTAAGGCTTATCCTCCTTAGCTCATTTTCTCTTATGGCTTCTCCGTGGTGCCGACCTGTTTCTGTCCCTGGACTTTGAATTTGTATATTGCTATTATCTTGTTACGCCTTAGAGTCCACCACTCAGTGGAGATTAAGCGCTATAAAAGTCAAATTAGAATTTAGAATTAATGCTGTTATCTTACTATTGAATTGTCATTTTTAGCCCCAGCCCATAAAGGCTGGGGTTATAGTCATCCCCTGCCACATCCCCGGGTGGCAGCGGGGGGCATAAAACTTGTGGGTGTTCCACAGCCTACACCCCTGCATGGATTTTCACCAAATTTTCAGGGGATGTTTACCCGAAGAGGATCTAGAGCTGATTAGGTTTTTGGGGGTATCCAGTAACAACTACATTGCCATGGCAACACTTTGAAGACTTTTAAGTCTTAAAGTTTGTGGGTGTTCCACAGACTAAACCCCTGCACGGATTTTCACCAAATTTTCAGGGTATGTTTACCCCAAGAGGATGTAGCTGTTTAGGTTTTGGGGTGTATCCAGTAATATCTGTTGCCATGGCAACAGTTTTAAGATTTTCGGGTCTTAAACTTTGTGGGTGTTCCACAGACTAAACCCCTGCACCGATTTTCACCAAATTTTCAGTTTAGCTTTACCTGAAGATGATCTAGAGCTGATTAGGTTTTTGGGGGTATCTGGTAACCACTGTTGCCATGGCAACACGTTTAAAATTTTCGGGTCTCAAAGTTTGTGCCTATTCCAAAGCCTAAACCCCTGCAAGCATTTTCACCAAATTTTCAGGATATGTTTACCCCAAAAGGATCAAGAGCTGATTAGTTTTTTTCTTTTTTTTTGGCCGGGGGGGGGGGGGGGGGGGGGGGGGGGGGGGGGGGGGGGGGTCCAGTAACCCCCACATTGATTTTCACCAAATTTTCAGGATATGTTACCCCAAGAGGATCTAGAGCTGAATCTGATTTTCAGGATATGTTTATCCCAAGTGAATCCAGAGCCGATAATGTTTTGGGGAGTATCCAGTAATATTGGTTGCCCTGGCAACACTTTTAAAATTTTTGTTTTAAGGATATGTTTACCCCAAAAGGATCTACTGCTGATTAGGTTTTGGGGGTATCCAGTGGCAACTGTTTACATGGCAACACTTTTAAAATTTTCGGGTCTTAAAGTTTGTCCTAAAATCTTTAATGTTGTCTGTAACCTAAAATATTGCAGCTTGCTTCATCAGATTTGCACAAAATGCAAATGGATAGGAAAGCTTGCCTGAGAGTAATTGTGTCCTTGTTCTGGAAACAAAATGACGCCATATCATATCTTTAATGGCAAATAGGAGGGCCATCATATCAAAAAGGCCTTTTATCTCCCATATAATTGTTTCTTTGGCTTCTCTTCAAGTTTGCCCTCTTCAACATTATTTTCTCTGGTTAAATATCATTTGGACCTTTACAAAGCTGACACTGTTTACTCCTGATATTTGAGCTGTTTCACTTCTTCTGTACCTCATAGTGTTGAAAACGCTTTCCTCCGGCTATGGGGGGTATTTTTATATTTTATATTTTTATATGTGCTACTTTTCATTTTATTCACTGTTGTTATGTAATGCTACCTGTTTCATGGTAAATGTGTTTCATGGTGTATTTTAAGTGTGAATGTTTTTGTCTTTAGTAACTGATTTTTCTAAGAAGACTGGAGATTACAGGAGTTTATCAGCTGTTGACATAAGAGTATTAGCGTTGGTGTATGAGTTGGAAAAAGAACATGTTGGGACACAGCATGTGAAAGAACTACCTGATAGAAATGTATGTATCATGAAGTTTAAAAGCTGTGGGATTCTAGTTAACATCAAGAACTATAATAACAGTGTGTAACATATTGAAAAAAAAAACGTGTCGCTATTTTACTTTAAAATTCATATTAATTACAATTAGAAGTCAAAATTTATTGTATCCCCCAGTGGCATACTTTGGTTTAGCGTTTGTTACGCTGCCGCCGCCACATGTAAAGAGATTTTCGGCATTAACGCTCTCAGAGGAAAACTACACCAGCTAGGTTCACCAAATTTGCAGGATATCTTCATTGGGGTGTAAGCCTCTCTGGAACTGAAATTAGTCTCATTCTGAAAAACCAGATGTCCACCATTAGCATTTCTTTAAAGATTATCTACCTTTTTTATTATCATGTTTTACATTAAATGTATCAAAAAGTAATAGGAATGTAATAGACGGAATCTATTGCTTTCTAATCATTGCATTTCTGTCTATTATTTGCCTATTATTTTTTATTGCATTAGCCCATTCCCATTAATTGATTGGATGTCATGAGATATGTCCATTCACAGGTCTGTTAGTCAATAATTATTGACCTGATATAAATCATGGTTTGATTGGCATAAAAAACCACAAAAAATCGAACTGATCATCAGTCTCTTGGTTTCATAAATGGCTAATTATGGCTGTCAAAGCATTTATAAAAGATAATATATACATATAAAAATAGTAATTGAATAAGTGCAGTGATGTGAAAATTGCTTTGACAATAATTTTAAACATATACGTTGTTTTTGATACTATTCTTTACAACTTTTTCAGGTAGCCTGGGAGACTGCCAAAAAACCATTGCAAAATCCTACAGAGATAGTAGGATTTTATTTGAGTACAAAGGTATTATTTTGTATTTGTTGATAAAAACGTGAAAAATTAGTGAGCCCCTTTCAAACTCAAGTATTAGACGGTGAACATGGACAGTTTTGCTATAATTTGAACACAGAGTACTTGTTGAATCTGTATCAATTATTTAAAATAACTTTTTTGTTGTAAACATATTAAAAATAACCTATTTTGTGGGCACAGGTGTGTGTGAAGTTGAGATGGGGGTTAAAATTAGCTCATTTTCTCTCTTCCAGTCAGCCTGAACGATCTGTGGTTAAATGTGTGTATTTCACAGTACATTCACAATTAAGTTGTGTTGTATAACTTTTATACTGAAATAACTTGGTAAGAAAGTTAGGTATTAGCATTGTTTTTAACCCCAGCCTTTATAGTCTTCCCCTGTGCCATCCAGGCGGCAGCGGGCATAAAGCTTGTGGGAGTTCCACAGTCTAAACCCATGCATGGATTTTGACCACATTTTCAGGGCATGTTTACCCCAAGAGGATCTAGAGCTGATTAGTTTTTACCCCACAGCCCTTAAGGGCTGTCAGGGTATTGTTTTCACCCATGGTGTCCGGATGGGCGGGAAATAGTTTGTCCGGGCTGTATCTCAGAAACTGTAAGGTGTAGGAAGTTCATACTTTACAGGGACATTGGTTGGGGGTGTAGGTGTGCAACGTCATGGTCTGACCTTGATTTGACCTTGCCGTAGTGACTTTGACCTATAAAATCTTGTCCGGGCTATATCTCAGAAACCGTAAGGTGTAGGAAGTTGATACTTGGTAGGGACATTGGTTAGGGGTTGTAGGTGTGCAGCATCATGGTGTGACCTTGATTTGACCTTTGACCTTGCCGTAATGACCTTGACCTATAAAATCTTGTTGCACCTTTGGGTCTGTCTTTTGATGCAGATTAAGCACTGTTAAAGTCATATTAGAATTCATTAAGAATTTTACTTTTACAACTTCCCATTGTAACATATGTAATTTCATCAAGTGAGCCACAGACTTTACTCCAACACCACACATAAGCAGTCATTGAATGTATTGCCAATTTTGTATGCATGGTAATATTGAAAACATCCAAACCATAATTCAGCCATGCCATATGTAGATAAAGAGTGTCATAATGTTTAATTTACTGATTAATGCTGTCATCTTGTTGATGTCTTGTTTTAATACTTCAGCGTTACATGCATTATCTTTCTCTTAGACATTATTTTCTCTATTTAAACATTGTTTGGACTTTTATATAACTTACAGTGCTCTGCAAGTATCCTGAACTTTGTACTGATTCAGTACTTCTATATCTCATGGTGTTAAAAGTATTTCCCTAGACTGTGGGGTATGGGCATCTCTGATGCTATTTTGGGGGGGGGGGGGGGGGATATCTAGCAACAACTGTTGCTATGGCAATACTTCAGTTTTTTTTGTTGTTTTTTTTTGGTTTTTAACATTTGTGGGTGTTCCACAACCTAAACCCATGCATGGATTTTCACCAAATTTTCAGGATATGTTAACCGAAACAGGATCTACAGCTGAGTAGGTTTTGGAGGGTATCTGACAACACCTATTGCCATGGCACACTTTCAATACTTTTTGGTCAAAAAAACTTTATTGAAAAAGGGGCACTATTAAGCCGATGTTACTACAGATGCATTTTTATCTCCCACGGACCAAGGCTGGGAGATAATGAAAAACGTGCAAGCAGGCATGTGTGTGTGTGTGCATGCATGTGTGGATTGGTCACATTTTTAAATCAAGCTTTATATCTCATAGATGTCTGGAAAATGTATGGTACTCATTTTAAAAAAACAACATAGCCACCATAGTCGATTGTTCAAAAATCATTGATAAGTTCTAAAATTTAAAATATTGCAGCTAGCTGTGTCAGACTGCACAAAATGTACATGGCTAGGAAAGCTTGCATGATAGTAATTTTGGTCTTCTTTTGAAAACAAAATGGCTGCCACATCACACCTTTTATGTCAAATGGGGGTGGGGGGCATATAAAAAAGCCCAACTATCTCCCTTATCATTGGTCCTGGGGGTTTGGAATGAGAAAACAACTTCTTGGAAATCGTGGTCTGCAAATCTTTTGCAAGTGTGAAATTTCACCTTTGACCCCTGCTTCAAGGTCATGTAGAGTCATCATGCTAAAGGGGCCTTGTATTTCCCTTGTAATTGGTTCTAGGGCTTCAAAGTATGAAAAAAAAAATTGTACGAAATAGTGGCCTGTGATTCTTACATCTGACAATATTTTGTGGATTCTGAATTATTATATAATACTTCTTACAACTGAAGTTGTTCCTAAGATTTTCATAATATTGTCAATGTTGTTGCCCATTTAGTTGTACCTGCGAGCTGGAGTTCTTGCCTGCCAAGGCTGGCTATTTATTTTTTTTATTTATTTTTTTTTTGAGGGGGGGGGGGGGTTCCATAAAACATATAAAGAAAGAAACATCAGGGTTCAATTACACACTGGAATTATAACATAATTTTACACTTATCTAAAGAAACACATAACAATACATTATTTCAGAGGTATTTCCAGGAGACCATTGAAGTTAGAGAAAAAATAGGATGGCTAATTTATGGTATTCCATTGACATGTGCATAGTAATGTGTTTTTCTATCTTTGGATAGATTTAAGTATCTTGAGAGCAGTCGGTTGAAGTTTATAACACATATAATGCTTTATTGAATGCAGGGTAAAGAGAAGAATTATGAATCCGATTCACACTGCAGTTCAGATGCTGTGCCGATAACACAAGATGTGAAGGACTTGGATCTCTGCGAGGCTGGAAGTTTTTCAGTTGAGGAAAGCACAAATATTAAAGCAACTGAAAAAGAACAAACATTGAGTTGTGAAGACAACTTAATTCAAAGTAATAATAAAGAGACAATAGAAAGTAGTGGTGAAAACCCGATTGATAAGACTAGCAGTGACATTGTGTTGAAACTACCTGAGCAGCATGAAGTATGTGTTAGCGACCAGGACACTGATGCTTGTGTTAGGTCAGACATAACTAACAGTAGTGAAGAAGTAACAGCTCTACAAATACCGAAAACTAGTGGGTCTCCAGATAGTTCAGAAGAGGGTGGAGGTGAAGATATGTCAGAGACACGAGTCCTTGAGGAGAGTCGGGAGAAGGTTGGGGATGGCGACATTTTGCCAGAGGATTGTTTAGAAGATGGCGGCGGCAGTAGTAGTGGGGAAGGGGAGAGTGAAGAGGAGAGTGAGAGTGATGAAGAGGATGATGGAGGTGGCTGGATTACTCCTAGTAATATCAAACAGGTGAGGTCGGTACATCAGTAACATCAAACAGGCGAGATTATTACACCTAGTTATATTAAACTGTGGAGATTAATATACCTAAGGATACAATAGTGGGTAAATTGTGGGTGTTTGATATTGGCAATATTTATTGGTTCGGAAGAGGGTTGCCGATATTAGTATGCAATGTCATGTATAAATACCGTCACTTTATGTACAACTGTAAACTTTGCAAATATTTGAAATAAACTCAAAGAATATGAGATAAAAGTGTACAATTTCACTTCCTGTTAGACATTGGGGATATGCAAGATTATTACAGACTCATTGTAGACATTGTCCAAATTCTAACCCAAGTCAGAGTAAAAGAAATCCTGTATATACGTATATTTTTTTTTTGAAAGTGTAGTGTGTATTATTAACATTACTAGGTAAGTTAAGTCATATTTCTAGTGTCTCAATTTAAACTTTGACTTTTAACAGGTGAAGGCCAGTATAGGTGATGTGAATACACAGAAAGCAGAGGTGGTTGTTGGATGCATCACAACTGATTTTTCTATGCAGGTAAGCGTGTGTAACATAGATACATTTGGGGTAACATTTTGGCATACATTTTGGTTCTTTTTATTGTAGAATGTGAATGTAACCATTTGTTTATCGGAAAATAGAAATTTAGTTAATTGAAGTTTTCTTATCATTATGTCCACCCCACTGGGGGATGGACATATTATTTTTGCTTTTTCCGGCGTCCGGCGTCCCACTTGGTTTCCAGACATTTTAGGCAACAGTTCTTATCCTATCTTTACCAAATTTGGCATGCAGGTTTATTGGGTTAATAGCTTGTATGGGATTGCTTTTGGTGATGATAGCTCTATAGCTAACTGAGTAATAGCTACTTTGCTACTTTTGAGTAGCTCTTTGGTTTCCAGACATTTTAAGGAATGCTATTAAGCCTAGCTTTCTGAAATTTGGTATGGAGGTTCATTGGGTTAATAGCTTGTATGGGATTGCTTTTGGGGGGAATTGCTTCATAGATGAGTAATTAATTAAATAAATGAGTATTTTATTGCGTTAATACAACTTACCTAGTGGACAGATGCATTTGTCCGGCGCCCTGCCGGTCACGCCAAACGTTAGAAAAAAACGTCCTGAGCTGGGCTCTGGCCGGGACCGGTAGTGTCCTGTTCACTCGCCAGGTGGCTGTACAGCCTACCTGCCGGTATACTGCGCATGCGTGCGCATGCGCTCTTCCTCTTTTTGTTTGGCGCGTGAGGATTTGAAACGCTTGGAAGTTTAAGAGAAACTATTTTAATTTTTTTATGTGTTATACAAGTGAATTCTTGGTAAATTTGTAGTGAGTTATTGTGTTCATATATCATGGCATCCCCTGGAGATAAAAAAGGACAGAGGCGAGGCGTTTGCGGTCATATTATGGCCTCCTTTGATTTGCACAAACACTGTGCCAGATGCCGTGAGAAAGGGCTTGGAGATGATGACTGTGTTGCTAAGAAATCTTGTTTTATTTGTGATGGGCTCACAGATTCCCAAAAGGATATGCTTGCTACCCCTACATATAAGATACGCAAGGACAAGAAGTCTGGTGTTTTGGTATCTCCGGAGCAAGTGACAGTCATTGCTTCTGTTGAAGACAAAGAACCAGTTTTTCAGCCGTCTCCTTCGGCAGCTCAGTCTGCTGCGCATGCGCAACCAGAGGATTCAAGTACTAGTACGTCTTTTGTTACCTCTGATCAACTCCAACAAATATCAGATCAATGGGCTGAACAATTCGCCCGGTTTGAGGCATTACTCTCCAGGGGCAACGTTTTTTCTACCCCTAAATCGTCTGTCCAGCATGTGCCTTCCCATGCTCCCATTTCAGACACTCCTTTTATTCCCCTTCTGCCCGGCTCACCGGTCCGGTGGAGTTCCCGGCAGAAGGTGAGGTTGATAAACAACAGGATGGTAACACTGTTCAAAGGGATGTAAAGGAACAGAAGAAGTCACGCAAGTCCCGTAAAGACACTAAAGATGATAAACGCTCAAAGAAAAGACAAGTGTCTCCTTCCCTGGATGTTGGGACCCTTCATACTAAATCAGTACCGGTCCCTGTTAAACCACCGGTCCAGGCTCAAGTCACCTCCGGTCCGGAGGTTGTGCCTAAGCAGAAATCTAAACCTGCTCCACTGTCTACTGTGGCTTCTGACCCGGAACAGTCAGAACTCTTTCTTCCCGGTACAACCGGTCCAGTTTTTGCTCAACCCGGTCCGTCCGGTCAAGTTCCACCCATAGTTCAAATTTCATCTCTCTTTGGGGATTCCACTGTTTCTGAAGCTTACCGGGCTCGTGGAGCCGGATTCCCTGGACATTGACCCCCATCAGTCTGAGGCCAGCTATTCCGAGGATCAAGTGTCTGATGAAGGTGAAATATCCTTTGATACCCTGGACAGGCCTGAACAGACGGAAGATATGAACTACAGAGAGACAGTTAGATCCATCCGGTCTTTTATGGGATGGAATCATATCCCTACGTTTGAAAGTGACCTCAGTGAGCCTGACAAGAGTAATAATCCCTGGAAAGGGAAGCTACCTAAAAGACCTGCCCGCATCTCAGTAGCCATGCCGCCGGATGACTGGCTCTGCCAGAAGTTGGAAAAGTTGAACACAGTGGTGGCGGAAGGGTACCCTTCCAGGTCTCAAGATTCGGCTGGCTTAAAGAAGGATCAATTTGTGAAAGTGCCGAAATCGCAAAGTAGATGGTACCAAATGCATATGATCAGACCGGAGGGCCCGCATAGGCCGGGAAAGACATTATTTAGTTGGCATAACTCAGAAGCCAAGGTGAATTCTCAGTTCCCCCGCATTGTGAAGGCATCTGCTTACCCTTCCACAGGACCCCCGTCACGCCCTATTTCTCAGGAATACTTGCGCCGGTGGGAAAGGTGCTCCAGGGAAAATTCATACATAGTAAATCACGCAGCAGGCTTTAACCGTTGCACCAGTGAATTACAGGAACGCATGACCGGCCATGTCAATATGCTTCATGCCAGAATTAACAAGGGAAAAGCACCCAAAGAGGTTTCTGCTGCCCTCTCCGACTTGAAAGATCTTACTGCCTTTCATCAAAATGTTTCTGTGGCCATGGGCACTGCACTCCAGCACCTGGCGGACAGTCTCTTTGTACAAATGTCCAACTTGATTTTACTACGTCGGGACTCTTACCTTAATCATGTCAAGAACGGGATCAAACCTGATACATACAACCAGCTGCGTAATGCTCCGTTATTCGGGCTTGGATTATTCCCTGATGCCGTTATACGTACAGCAGAGCAGGATATTGCCAGTCATCACTCCGCCGGTTCTGTTCCCAGACCCGGTCCAGGTGCTGCCCAACAGACCGGCTGGAGATCTTCACAGAGGTACCGTCCCTATGATAGCAGAGACAGTAGGAATACCGGTACCGGAGATCAGGATCGTCAGGCTTGGAGGCAGTTTAGCCGGAATAGAGGCCGGGGTCGTGGCAGAGGACGTGGTTCCAATCCCCGTTTCTCTAAATCGAGAGGTTACAAGCAATATAAATGACAATTACCTATTGTGTCCAACTCTCTCAAGATCAGTAGTTGCAAAGTTGGACAAAATGGCCTTAAAAAAGACTGTAAACTCGGAAGTAATAGACAGTCCATGTTCAAAGACATTTCATCAGACACCAAGTTTACCTTCTCAAAATGTGTCTTATCTTGCTGTAGATCATGCTCATTCTGTTTGTTTCCAAGGGCAACCGCAAAAGAAAGGTATAAGTCCCTGTATACCAAAGAGAAAAATAAAAGATGTGAAAGGTGTTTTTTGTGCAAGTCAATGTCTTTTTGCCCCACATGTTCCAAATGTCCCCAATGTTGTCCCAAGTTTGGCTGTAGGGGGCAGACTGCAAAAGTTTTGGCAAGTTTGGCTCAGTCTGGGTGCGAATCCAAGGGTGGTCTCGATTTTACGAGAGGGATACACGCTACCCTTCAAAATCAGACCACCTCTGACCTGATCCCCGGTGATCAAGAGTGGTTATGCTCACCCCGGCAAAAGCAAAGCCTTGTATCAGGCGGTAACAGACCTCATAAACAAGTTGGTAGTCGAAAAGGTGATCATCAGATCCTCCCTGGCCTTTTACAACCGCCTCTTTCTAGTACCAAAACCGAACCAGAGATGGAGACCTATCTTGGACCTCAGCCATCTCAATCTCTTTTTGAAACCAGGCACCTTCAAAATGGAAACTCCGGAAACAATAAGGTTGTCTCTCCAAAAGGGGGAGTGGGTAACGTCACTGGATTTCAGCGACGCTTACTTTCACATCCCTATCAGTCAAAGATCACGGAAGTACCTCAGGTTTTTTCTGGGAAGAAAAGCTTATCAATTCACGGCCCTTCCTTTCGGGCTCGCCACAGCTCCACTGGAATTCACCAAGGTAGTCAAGGAGGTGAAACTGATGGCTCAAGCACGGGGTATCCGGATCCACCAGTACCTCGACGACTGGTTAGTCAGAGCCCCGGACCAGGAAACTTGCCAGTTACATACCCAGACCCTCTTGGCCCTGTGCCACGAACTAGGGTGGGTGGTAAACATGGAGAAATCGGAACTTACACCTCAACAGGTTTTCAATTTCGTAGGTTACCGGTTCGACCTGCTGTCCAGTCGAGTGTTGCCCACTCAGGACAGATGGATCGCTCTTCAGCAGAAACTACAGTTCATCAAAGGCAGGGACTGTTGTTCAGTCCGTCAGTTCATGTCCCTCATCGGGCTACTTACTGCCACGGAAAAGCAAGTGTGGGCCGGCCGGCTTCACATGAGACCGGTGCAGTGGCATTTAAAAAGACACTGGCATGTGCCGGAGAGCCTGGAGAAGATTATTCCGGTTCCCCTTTCTCTTCACCCACACCTGGATTGGTGGTTGGACGAGACCAATGTGCTATAAGGGCAACCCTTGCACCCTCTTCAGCACGCCCTACAGATTTTTACAGACGCCTCAAACGCAGGCTGGGGCGCACACTTAGGGGGATCCATAGCAAGAGGCGTTTGGTCAGAACCCGAAAGTCGCCTCCACATCAACTTCTTGGAACTCAAGGCAGTTCTTCTGGCTCTCAGGAGTTTCGAGAAGCAGTGCAGGGGACAGATTGTTCTCATAGCAACCGACAACACGACTGTAGTGTCTTACATCAACAAAGAGGGCGGTATGAGATCAGGGTCTCTCTGTGCCCTACTTTGGCGGCTCCTAGCCTGGTGTCATCCCAGGAAGATAATTCTGCGGGCCAGACACATTCCGGGTCGCTTGAATGTCATAGCAGACAAGCTGTCCCGGCACAATCAGGTGATCCAGACCGAGTGGTGCCTGTCTCAACAGGTGTTCAATCGCTTGTGCTCCAACTGGGGCCAGCCGCAGATAGATCTTTTTGCCACCCGATTCAATCACAAGCTTCCCAAGTTTGTCTCTCCAGTTCCGGACTCGACAGCTTGGGCGGTGGATGCTCTCAGTCTACCATGGAGCAACCTGGACGTGTACGCCTTTCCTCCAGTCTCCCTTCTCACTCAGGTCACATCCAAACTGGTCAATCAGGGCTTTCACAGAATGATCTTAATCGCTCCGGGTTGGCCCAACATGCCTTGGTTTTGGGATCTGATCAGTCTATCAAGTCAAATTCCCTTCAGTCTTCCCTTGGAGAGGAACCTGTTGACTCAACCGTTCAACGGCCTTCTCCACAGGAACTTGAATCATCTGAATCTGCATGCTTGGCTCCTAGAGCCTCGTCCATCAGGCGACAAGGGTTTTCTGAGGAGGTGGCAGCAAGAATTGAAGCTCCTCAGAGAAGTTCAACCAGAGCGGTCTATAAGTCAAAGTGGGCCATTTTTGTTAGGTGGTGCGACTCCAACCAGGTGGACTTCAGGGCGCCTTCTCTGAAACAGGTGGCCGATTTTTTGTTGTATCTTTTTAAGGAGAGACAGTTACAACCCAGTACTATAGAAGGCTACAGAACAGCTATTGCCGATATGGTGGGTAACTACCCGGTTCATTTTGGCAAGGATGAAAGCCTGACTCGCTTGCTGGACAGTTTCCATAGAGACAAGCCGAAAGGCAGGCGGGGAGTCCCTGCGTGGAATCTTTCATTAGTGCTCCACCAGTTAACCAAAGCTCCTTTCGAACCCATGCGGAAGGCCTCTCTTAAACATTTGACCTTTAAGACGGTTTTCTTTTTGGCTTTGGGTTCCGGCAAAAGGCGGAGCGAAATCCATGCATGGTTATACCGCAACATCAGGCATCAGGAGAACTGGAGTCAGGTCTCCCTATATCCCTCTCCCAGTTTTCTATCTAAGAATCAGCTAGTGCGGGACGGACCGGCTGCTGTGGCACTGGTTGTCATTCCCGCGTTGGCTCCATCATTGGACAGGTCCCTCAAGGAGGACAAGTCACTTTGCCCGGTCAGGGCCTTGCGTTACTATTTAGACAGGACCAAGGACTTACGCTCGGGCAAAGATCTGGTGTTTGTGTCTTTCCGGAAGAGTTTTCAGAAGGACATTGTTCCGGCTACTGTTTCTTCCTGGATCAAGCAAACTGTGTTGTTGTGCTATCAGCTTTCCGATCATGAGGCTCAAACTATACATCAAGTTCGGGCTCATGATGTGCGGGCCTTTGCCGCATCCAAAGCCTTTCAGGGCGGGGTTTCCTTGGATCAGATCCTATCAGCTTGCCATTGGAAGGCCCACAACACTTTTACACAATTCTACCTGAAGGACCTAGCCTGGGCAGATTCAGAGTTGTACCACCTAGGTCCTGTGGTAGCTGCTCAACAGATCCACGAACATCAGTAATAGTCTTATTGCTGACTGTATATAGTGTACACATGTTTTTTGGGTTTAGTGTATATATAAAAAAAAAACAAAAAAAACCTCCACTATCCTTTGCGACTGGATTGCCATGATCCAAAGTGGATCCAGGAGCTTCTCAAGGATGGTGTTTCTTTGTTCCTGTTCTTCTTCCTCATTCATGAATTGTTAGTTCATGCCCTCATTAGTCTTCCTGCACCTTCGGCTCGATTGGTGCACAGGCTGTTTCCTTGTGGAAAAATCAGGGGGGGGCAAGGGTGTCTTGGTCCTTAAAGGTTGGTTTATTTAACCAGTACCGGACGCACCCGTTATACTATTGTCTATATGGGTTCCCCTTGTTTGGCTACCCTCCATCCAATGGGTAGTCATTCTGCATCTGTCCACTAGGTAAGTTGTATTAACGCAATAAAATAGAAAATTTAATAGTAAATTAAATTTTTATAAGTTAATACCTTACCTAGTGGACAGGGGGAGTCCCACCCTACCTTCCCCGCTATCATAACCAACAAGGGGTCATAAGGTAGACAACAAAAAGAGGAAGAGCGCATGCGCACGCATGCGCAGTATACCGGCAGGTAGGCTGTACAGCCACCTGGCGAGTGAACAGGACACTACCGGTCCCGGCCAGAGCCCAGCTCAGGACGTTTTTTTCTAACGTTTGGCGTGACCGGCAGGGCGCCGGACAAATGCATCTGTCCACTAGGTAAGGTATTAACTTATAAAAATTTAATTTACTATTAAATTTTCGAATTAGCTATTTTGAATACTGAAAAAGGCAAATGTGCTCATATCTCCTAAACCGTGCGAGATAGAGTGATTTCGTCGAAATTTTCGACCCACATGGTATCTAAGGAATGTACTCTTTGCAATTTTCAAAAAATGTTCCCCTCCCCAAAAATGGCGGCCATTTTGAATTTTTGAATTTTTGCCAAAAATGGCAAAACACAAATTTACTTCTATCTCCTTAACCGTGCGAGATAGAGCGATTTCGTCGAAATTTTCGACCCACAGGGTATCGAAGGAATGTACTCTTTGCAATTTTCAAAAAATTTTCCCCTCCCCAAAAATGGCGGCCATTTTGAATTTTCGAATTTTGGCCAAAAATGGCAAAACACAAATTTGGTTCTATCTCCTTAACCGTGCGAGATAGAGCGATTTCATCGAAATTTTCAACCCACAGGGTATCTAAGGAATGTACTCTTTGCAATTTTCAAAAAAATTTCCCCTCCCCAAAAATGGCGGCCATTTTGAATTTTCGAATTTTGGCCAAAAATGGCAAAACACAAATTTGGTTCTATCTCCTTAACCGTGCGAGATAGAGCGATTTCGTCGAAATTTTCGACCCACAGGGTATCTAAGGAATGTACTCTTTGCAATTTTCAAAAAATTTTCCCCTCCCAAAAAATGGCGGCCATTTTGAATTTTCGAATTTTTGCCAAAAATGGCAAAACACAAATTTGCTTCTATCTCCTTAACCGTGCGAGATAGAGCGATTTCGTCAAAATTTTCGACCCATAGGGTATCTAACGAATGTACTTTTGCCAATTTTCAAAAAATTTTCCCCTCCCCAAAAATGGCGGCCATTTTGAATTTTCGAATTTTGGCCAAAAATGGCAAAACACAAATTTGGTTCTATCTCCTTAACCGTGCGAGATAGAGCGATTTCGTCGAAATTTTCGACCCACAGGGTATCTAAGGAATGTACTCTTTGCAATTTGAAAAAATTTTCCCCTCCCCAGAAATGGCGGCCATTTTGATTTTTCGAATTTTTGCCAAAAATGGCAAAACACAAAATTGCTTCTATCTCCTTAACCGTGTGAGAAAGAGCGATTTCGTCGAAATTTTCGACCCATAGGGTATCCAACAAATGTACTCTTGCCAATTTTAAAAAAATTTTCCTTCTCCCAAAAATGGCAGCCATTTTGAATTTTCAAATTTTTGCCAAAAATAGAAAAACAGGAATTTGCTTCTATCTTCTTAACCGTGCAAGATAGAGTGATTTCATCAAAATTTTCGAGCCAACCAATGCAAAAAGGCATGAAGCTGAAATGATTTACATCTACACTAATAAATATTTAAGCATCATTGATATATTTTACAAATGAAACAGGGTCTTGTAAGACTACTGTACAATTTTGGCAAAAGGTTCATGGTAATGTGTGTTCTTCTATGCTATCCTGTTTCTATTCGCATCTACTATCAACAGGGCGTCCTATTTCTAGTTTTTATGTGCAGCTGGTACTTTTCTGTAATACAGTAAAGTTAGGCAATCAGTTGGGAATAGGATACAAAACCTCCAAGTAATTCTTTTGTTTGAATTTTGTAATTTCTTAACAGACCTGTATATTGCTTTTTATACAAGATATATTGAAAGTGAGTACTTGCTTATACAGTGTAAACTCTAATGTGATCAGGTTTGGAGAAGGAGATTTAATGTACAAAAGGGATTAAAAAACAGATTAGCCATCATAAAATACAACAGATCTGTGGATAATGATACGAGATATTGTGTGACAGATTTGAAAGTGTAAATGTTAAGGCTGAAACGATTAGCATAATTTGCCAGCAGGGTAGTTGATTTCATTAACTGGTGAACTGTTTCTGATGTGTAGCATGATTGAAATACTGAACATGTCACATGGCTATGTACCCATATGTAAACAAACAATATGGCGGATTGTGAGATGTTAGAAAAGTTTAAAAAACCCACCAAAGTTGTTATGTAATTAGCACATAATGTCATATTTGCATTTTAGCATAAAACACAGAAAAAATATTGTTTTCACTCATGGTGTCCGGATGGGTGGGTGGTCGGTCGGGCAGTGGGAAGAAGTTTGTCCGTATATTTGCCTGTATCTCGGAAACTGTAAGGTGTAGGAAGTTGATACTTGGTAGGGACATTGGTTAGGGGGTGTAGGTGTGCAACGTCATGGTGTGAGCTTGATTTGACCTTTGACCTTGCCGCAGTGACCTTGACTTATAAAATCTTGTCCAGGCTATATCTCGGAAACCGTAAGGTGTAGGAAGTTGATGCTTGGTAGGGACATTGGTTAGGGGGTGTAGGTGTGCAATGTCATGTTGTGACCTGGATTTGACTTTTCCGTAGTGACCTTGACCTATAAAATCTTGTTCGGTCTATATGTCAGAAACCGTAAGGTGTAGGGAGTTGATACTTGGTAGGGTCATTGGTGGGGGGCTGTATGTGTGCAACCTCATGGTGTGACCTTGATTTGACCTTGTCCGTGACTATGAGTTTTAAAATCTTGTCTGGGCTATTTATTGGATTTAGCTTGTCATTTTTAGTTTGCTAATTAATGCTGTCACCTTGCTATTGAATTGTCTTGTTTTAGTACTTTATCTTTACATACATTTTTACCCCACAGCCCTTAAGGGTTGTCGGGTATTGTTTTCACCCATGGTGTCCGGATGGGTGGGCTGGTGGGTGGGCGGCGGGAAATAGTTTGTCCGGGCTGTATCTCAGAAACCGTAAGGTGTAGGAAGTTGATACTTGGTAGGGACATTGGTTAGGGGGTGTAGGTGTGCAACGTCATGGTATGACCTTGATTTGACTTTTGACCTTGCCGTAGTAACCTTGAGTTTGAAAATCTTGTCCTGGCTATATCTCGGAAACTGTAAGGTGTAGGAAGTTGATACTTAGTAGGGACATTGGTTAGGGGTTGTTGGTGTGCAACGTCATGGTGTGACCTTGATTTCACGTTTGACCTTTCCCTAGTGACCTTGACCTATAAAATCTTGTCCGGGCTATATTTCGGAAACCGTAAGGTGTAGGAAGTTGATACTTGGTAGGGACATTGGTTAGGGGGTGTAGGTGTGCAACGTCATGGTGTGACCTTGATTTGACCTTTGACCTTGCTGTAGTGACCTTGACCTATAAAATCTTGTCCGGGCTAGATCTCGGAAACCGTAAGGTGTAGGAAGTTGATCCTTGGTAGGGATATTGGTTAGGGGGTGTAGGTGTGCAACGTCATGGTCTGACCTTGATTTGATCTTTGACCTTGCCGTAGTGACCTTGACCTATAAAATCTTGTCCAGGCTATATATCGGAAACTGTAATGTGTAGGAAGTTGATATTTGGTAGGGACATTGGTTAGGGGGGGTAGGTGTGCAACGTCGTGGTGTGACCTTGATTTGACCTTTGACCTTGCCGTAGCGACCTTGACCTATAAAATCTTGTCCGGGCTATATCTCGGAAACCGTAAGGTGTAGAAAGTTGATACTTGGTAGGGATATTGGTTAGGGGGTGTAGGTGTGCAATGTCATGGTCTGACCTTGATTTGACCTTTGACCTTGCCGTAGTGACCTTGACCTATAAAATGTTGTCCGGACTATATCTCGGAAACCGTAAGGTGTAGGAAGTTGATACTTGGTAGGGACATTGGTTAGGGGATGTAGTTGTGCAACGTCATGATCTGACCTTGATTTGACCTTTGACCTTGGCTTAGTGACCTTGACCTATAAAATCTTGTCCGGACTATATCTTGGAAACCGTAAGGTTGAGGAAGTTGATACTTGCTAGGGACATTGGTTAGGGGCTATAGGTGTGTATTATCATGGTGTCACCTTAATTTGACCTTTGACCTTGTCGTAGTGACCTTGACCTACAAAATCTTGTTGCACCTTTGGGTCTCTCTTTTGATGCAGATTAAGCACTATTAAAGTCATATTAGAATTTATTAAGAATTTTACTTTCATAACTTCCCATTGTAAGAGATAGAATTTCATCAAGTGAGCCACAGATTTTGCTCCAACACCACACATAAGCATTCATTAAATGTATTACCACTTCTGTATGCATGGTAATATTCAAACCATCTAAACCATAATTCGGGCCTTGCAGATGTAGATAAAGAGGGTTGAATTTTAGTTTGCTGATTAATGCTGTCATCTTGTTATTGAATTATCTTGTTTTAATACTTCATCTTTATATGCATGATCTTTCTTTTAAACATTATTTCTCCATTTAAACATTGTTTGGACCTTTATATAACTGACAGTGCTCTGAAAGTATCCTGAAGTTTGTACTGATACAGTACTTCTGTATCTCATGGTGTTGAAAATATTTCCCTAGGCTGTGGGGTACGGGCATCTCTGATGCTATTTTCTTTCTCTTAGATATTATTTTCTCTACTTAAATATTATTTGGACTTTATACGAGTGAGACTGTGCTGCAAGTATCCCAGTCATTGTACTGTTTCACTACTTTTATATGTCATGGTGTTGAAAACTATTTCCCCAGGCTGTGGGGTACGGGCATCTCTGATGCAATTTTTTCAGCCTTAGTAAAGGTGTTCATAAACTCGATAAATAAACATGTAGATACTGGATGTTTGGGTGATATTGATTCTCCTGTGTTTAAGTTCTGCAGTGTATTGTAGAATGTTCTCCTGCAGATGGGTTTAAACGTGGTCTCAGTGGATGGGATGCTGATAAAGAGAGCTAAAACTTATGTTCTCAGATGTTTTGCATGCTTCAAGTAAGTAAATTGAATCCTTTTGTTTCCCTTAGTTAAACAGGTTGTTACATGGCAGTATATTAACATAGTTACAGCAAAGTTGTTTTTAAAATGATGATTAATTATTTCCCCAAATGAAGGTATTAATCCTGGTATTTACTAGTGCTGGAAATCATCTCCAGTTTTCATGGTTGATTATACATCCATTTTTCTGAATGATAATCAAGCCATAATCAAATGTTTTATTCCATTGTTGGTCATAAAATCATGAAAGACTTTCCAGGACTATACCAGTGCTAATATGTCGTTTTGATGGAAACTTTCTCCATACAAACCCAATAATCAGTCAAATTTGATTAATTTATATCTATTTGCAACGAAATCTTCCTTATTTTAGTAATTATGTCACCTTTTATTGTGCCGAGATTTGTTTACCAACAGCATAATTTACTTTCAGTCGGTATGTGCTGTAACACGGTTTCCCCCAAATTCGGGTTTTTTTACTCGAAACGCCCGGCTGGTTTTCGTTGTCATTAACTCCCATCCCCAACTTTTGTAAATATTTGGTCACACTGCCCATGGGCGCTACAGAGCACGGCACTGGTATATTAAGCCTGTAAGAATAACAGTGTTTCTGACATTAAGAATCTACCAAAAGTACCCACTTCCTGCAGATGTGGTGGCAAATGTAAACAAAATAATTCATGACAAATCTGACGATTTATAAGAAAATGGTCTAAAATATTTTTACAATATGTGGAATATTGAAATACATGAAGAAAAGGTGTAGTTTAAGCAGAATAATTGATTGCTAGAAATTGTCAGTGACCGACCACAATTGTACCCTGACAGGGACGATTTAATCAAGCATGTCTAATCATCCACCCACTAGTATTTACACATGTAGTACAGCATCCATGTCTAAAATTCATTAAGTCTTATAACTTACTATTCAGACTTATTGAGAAAAGTAAATATCTTTCAGTTGTAAAATAGAAGTAATTCACTGCGACATTTTAAATTTTCTTGTGACAGTTACTCAAAGGTTTCATCAGTAAATTGGAATACGCTTTGTGTTTTAGGATTTCAACAGATATGACCCGCGAATTCTGTTTCCATTGTGGCAATCAAACTCTGAAGAAGGTTTCTATGACCGTAGAGGAGGATGGGAGCATCAAGTATTTCCTTTCAACTAGAAAACCTCCAACAACTCGGGGCATGAGGGTATTTCATTTTCATAAGTGTTTATAATGTAAACAAGAAAAAGGTTTATGCTAAGGCATCCCACAGCAGAAAGTGAATAATGGTTAAAAAATGGTAAACATAAAGGCTTGAAAAATACATGAATGGGGCTGTCATTATTAATACTTAACTAGAAGTCATATAAAAAAGATACATAAAATTAAGCAATAAGTGAAAATCAAAAGGGTCATAAAATTAACCTTTAAAGGTAAAGGGTAGTGGGTAAATCATTTATCGATGTTGCCGATATTTATTGTTTTGGAACTAGACTCCCGATATCGAGATCTAAAGACATATTTCAGTATCGGCATTATAAGTAAAACTGTAAACTTACACTGTTAATATTTGATATAAAGCCCAAATCTGAAGAAATTGTACACTTTGATCTCACATTTTTAAAGTTCTCAATGCGTTTTTGATGAAAACTGCAATGTTTTGATAATTTCGCGTCCTGTAAGGGGTTCGGGATACGCTAAAATAAAACATTTTCATTTTCCTGAATTCGGACTATTTGGTAGACAATATCAACCCCCCGATATCGCCCGATATTGAAATATTTTTACATTCAATATCGATATGCACAAAGCCAAACGATTTACCCCCTAGTAAAGGGGGCAAAAAGCCATATCACTAGGTATGAATATTCATGAAGAATGATTCATTTAAGTTTGATATAATTTCTGGTAATAGTTTTGAAGATACACTGCGAATTTGATGGATTCTTTTGAATCCCAGGCCTTGGTTTCCAGTTACCTCCTAATACATCCCAAAACTCTAATTGCAGTTAGTAAAGTGATATTAAGCAATAAGTGAAAATCTGACCCATTTAGGATCATAAGATATACATTGAAAGGCAAGAAGAAAACAAAACCCCACAAATAAAGTGTAAATAAACTATACATTATAACCCCAGTTTCACCTGGGGGTGGGGGATGTGATGGCATCTTTAACATCAGGAGCTTTTGAAGCTATAAAGCTAGTTTTCAGGTTCAATAACATAATGAACGTATGTAAGTTCCTCAATGTGAGTAGATATCCACAACATGTGCCCAAAATGATCAATTTCAGCATGTTTTTTTACCAATCAATAATCAGTGGGATCACAGTCAGTTACAGCCCGACTGATCTGAAATTCGACTGGTGCCTAGTTTTTTTTGTTAGAAATCTTGAATTCTGATATTCACTAGCCTTCCTTTACGGAGGAATCCTTGTGTTTTTTTTCCTTAATTTTCAAAACAAGTGTGTGACTACCTTTATGATAAAGTGGAGTTTTGGTGGTTTGGCGTTTTAAGTAAAAATTGAGGTAATTGGTGAAATGTTAGGACATTTGCACCTTTTTTTGTCCGTACTACATCATTTATATCACCATACGTCTTCCTTTGAAATTTTTGGGATATTCAGTTTATATGTCGTTAAACCCAAT
Source organism: Sabellastarte sp. h YS-2021 (assembly GCA_964017235.1). Classification (NCBI taxonomy): domain Eukaryota; kingdom Metazoa; phylum Annelida; class Polychaeta; order Sabellida; family Sabellidae; genus Sabellastarte; species Sabellastarte sp. h YS-2021. Next base: position 33,745,850 of record OZ024930.1, read on the forward strand.
GAAAATGTATTTGATGTGTGTGTCACAGTATCTGTCTGAAAAGTGGCTATTACCACAATTCTATTCTATTCTGTACTTTTATAGCGCTTAATCTCTGCTAGGCAGACTCTAAGGCGCAATAGGAAAACTTCCCAAATGACATATACAGAAAAAAAATATCACAAATGAAGATAACAATATTATACAAGTGCATAGCAAGAGTATTATATTGTTTATCTTCATGAGTCATATATTTTTTCTGTGTATGTCTGATGAGGGATGTTTTACTTTTATTATCCACCATTTTGTATGATTTATGGGTTAAATATGAATATTTAATGAGAGGATGTCAAAAAGCTTGGGCACCAGTGGATATAGAAACTGCAATCTTTAACCTGCAATATCTCCGTCATTTCTGCATGGATTTTAATGTAACAAACATAAGGTACAAAAGTAAGGGAAAGATAAAGGAGCCTTTATGAACAAATGTTTTTAACCAATCAGATGACTGAATGCACTCCTTTAATAAAGGATCGTTTATTTAAGGTCTCCTTTGGTAAGGAAACCAAAAAGGTGCAGTGAATATCATTTTAAATGTCACCTCACCAAAGGAGATTTTTCACCTTCCTTTAATAAAGGGACCTTAAAAATATAGGAGGTTTAGTGAATACGGCCCCAGGTGCTATGTCCACAAAACATGTAAGCAAAAGAGCAGCAAAACATCAAGGATACAGGCTTTTAGGTTGAACATAATCTGATTTTTCTCAACTCGTTCACAAAAATCATTTTGTGAATATTGCCGGAGTATATCTTTTTAACAAAGTAGAAATTGCAGTTGACTGTACACTTGCAAAAGATGTGGTGTCATGGTGCAGAAGCTTCATTGACAATCCACCATTGTATGACTTGAACATTTCAAACAATGTTACGTTGATTCATATTCTATGCACTGCAATTATCTAAACACTGTAAAGAGTTATTTTGACACGGGGCCAACTGAAAATGTGGTATATGAGAGATTCTGCAGTTGTAGCTTTCCAATTGTTTTCATAAAAAAAGTTCCACTTTTTTTCAGTAATTTTTGGCCAACTTGAGAAAACTAAACTTAAGCTGAGTAGATACACTGATTAAGATTCCCAATGTATTTTCACTGATTGGTGTTTAAGCAGGTTCTGATTGTTATCTGCTGAATCTTGAAGATTGTAAAGGTTGTAAATCTATCATATCTGTTTTTAGTTTTCATTGCCGACACCTAAAGGAGGAAAACATGCTCAGAATCCGATTCTAGTGGAGGATCAGAAAGAAGCCCAACAGAGAGGAAGCAAGCATTCAAAAGTGAAATACAATGTGTTTGATGCAGACTATGTGACTCATACCTCTCCATTTGCTCCTACAGACATTTACAGCCGTGCTGCTCAACTTGGTATCCGAGGGCAAAGAGGACAGAAGAAAAGGAGAGGCAACCCCAACGAAAACAGGAAAGTCTATGGGAGACGGAAATGAGGGAGAAACACTTGTGAAAACATTTATTATCTGTACACCAACATTATATAATATAATAAAAAATATCATGAATACTGTTTATTTTATAGAAGTATTGCCAGTGCCCTGCACATAACTCATTAAATCATTAACAATTTAATTACAAGAAGGCCAATGTACTGTAGTGAGAATACCTGTACCTTCCACCTCTGGTTGTGGTCAAATGACACCCCTTGGCTTCAGAATTGACTTTTTGATCATGTTTGAAAGTATTCAAAACTGTACACATAGAGTAAGAAATCTAAAATTCGCCACCTCTAAAACCTTAGTTAATTTTATAAAGAAAATGATGTTTTGTCTTAAAATTGGTATTTTTCAGTTCAGAAGCTTTAATTTACTGTACATTCAACAAATCTCACCTCAATTTATTTAATTTATTAGTATTTCCACGTGGCGAATTTCAGATATGCGGCGAATTTTAGATTTCTTACTCTAACAGACATGCAAAATGTTTGTGTCATCTGAGGATCAAAATAACCACACTTTGCTTCTATAAATACTTATAAAGACCTCTATTGCATTACAATTAAATACATTGAAACATTACAGACGTCATTACTTTTTTGAGGTAAATAAGATTAGTAATGTTATCCCGCACCAGTATAACAAACTTGTTAAAAGACGATCATTAGGAATTATCAAAAAGCAATATGTCTTCATTGATTCAAAACACTTTACAACCAAAAATGTCGAATGGCGGAATGCCTGTTTAGTCCCATAAATCAACTAATTTAATATCCTAACATTTGATGTACAATGCCCAGCTGAGCCTACCTTCACTGATTGACGAAATTTAAAATCTGCCCTCGAGATATGACACTGGTGTTGTGATTCAGTAGTTTAAATACATTTGTAAGTTTTACCTCGACTTTCTGTCCATACAGTCCTAAAAATAAGATCTTTTGGGCAATATCCAAATCCGTCTATTCAGATATGTAACATGAACAATCAAGTCCAGCATTCCTACAAGGAATGGGCCAAAGAATGGTTGAAGTTTTTATGCTGAACATTAAACTGACATTTGGCTCATTTATTTATTTATTTGGGGTTTTACATCGCTTTCAACACTGTACAGGTCATATCACAACGGGTAGTTGGAAGGGCAGAGGAAACCAGTACATACAGTTCGTCAGGGTTCTGTACTGTAAACTGCCGACCAACGGTAAGCAACTACCAGCTTTCCCACTTGAGGCCATGCAGGGAACCGAACCCCAGCCTCAGAGGTGGGAGACGAGAGTGTTACCACTCTGCCACCGTGGCCCCTGACATTTGCCTCATAGTTCACCCATTCTTCTGTGACTAGTCCCTGAGCATTACAATTCATACTCAACTAAAGGTTAGTTACTGAGTGTAAACTTTAACTACATATGTGAATATGCAACTGTTACTTGATTGATTAGGTTAAACTATAAAAATGCTGTCTCCATTAAATAAAATAGCATCAGAGATGCCCGTACCCCACAGCCTAGGGAAATGTTTTTAACACCATGAGATATAGAAGTACTGTATCAGTACAAAGTTCAGGATACTTTCAGAGCACTGTCAGTTATATAAAAGTCCAAACAATGTTTAAATAGAGAAAATAATGTCTGAGAAAGATAATGCATGTAAAGATGAAGTATTAAAAGAAGATAATTCAATTACAAGATGACAGCATTAATCAGTAAACTACAACACTTTATCTACATCACCATGGCCGAATTATGGCTTAGATGTTTTGAATATTACCATGCATACAGAAGTGGTAATACATTCAATGAATGCTTATGTGTGGTGTTTGAGCAAAATCTGTGGCTCACTTGATGAAATTCCATCTGTTACAATGGGAAGTTATAAAAGTAAAATTCTTAATAAATTCTAATATAACTTTAAAAGTGCTTAATCTGCATCAAAAAACAGATCCAAATGAACTTCCTACACCTTACGGTTTCCAAGGTATAGCCCGGACAAGATTTTATTGGTCAAGATCACTACGGCAAGATCAAAGGTCAAATCAAGGTCACACCATGCACTACACACATATAACCCTCAACCAAGTATCAACTTCCTACACCTTACAGTTTCTGAGATATAGCCCGGACAATATTTTATAGGTCAAGGTCACTACGACAAGGTCAAAGGTCAAATCAAGGTCACACCATGATGCTGCACACCTACAACCCCTAAACAATGTCCCTACCAAGCATCAACCTCCTACAACTTTGGTTTCCGAGATATAGCCCGGACAAGATTTTGTAGGTCAAGGTCACTACGGCAAGGTTAAATCAAGGTCAGACCATGATGTTGCACACCTAACCAATGTCCCTAGTAAGTATCAACTTCCTACACCTCACGGTTTCCAAGATATAGCCCGTACAAGATTTTATAGGTCAAGGTCACTATGGCAAGGTCAAAGGTCAAATCCTGGTCAGACCATGACATTGCACACACACACACACACACCCCCAACCAATGTCCCTACCAAGTATCAACTTCCTATACCTTAAGGTTTCTATGATATAACCCAGACAAAATTTGATAGGTCAAGGTCCCTACGGCAAGGTCAAAGGCCAATCAAGGTCAGACCATGACGTTGCACACCTACACCCCCTAACCAATATCCCTACCATGTATCAACTTCCTACACCTTACGGTTTCTGAGAAATAGCCCTGACAAACTTTTTCCCGCCGCCCGCATGCCCATCCAGACACCATGGGTGAAAACAATACCCTGACAGCCCTTAAGAGCTGTGGGGTAAAAAGGAATGCATTTGATCAACAGGTTTGGCCATATTAAGGCTGCATTATTCTATGCCAAAGGCCAGTCAACAGGATTAGTGTGACCATGGCCAGTGTCAATATTACACACTGCAATCATATCGTGAAGACTCCTGATTTCAACACGATTGTGATGAGTGGTCTGTTGTCGTGCTTCATCTATGGATATAGGCAGTTCTTTTGCTTCACAATGACCTTCAAGGTCAGGACTCTCTGGATACATTTCATCCCCTACAGAAAGGGGGAAAACAGCATTCAGCAAAAATTGTATTCACATATTGTTAAAATAGTTATATATAAATAAATCAATCCTAAAATATTTTTTAAATATCCACTGTTATAAATAATATTAAATCATGTCGGGGCGATATCTCTGAAACTGAAAAGTACTGAAAGTTGATTTTTGACAGGGCTACTGCAGAGTGTCAAGTTCCTATTTTTTCCTATTATTTCCTATTTTTTGACAAATTCCTTTTTATTCCTATTTTCCAGGATAATTCCTATTTTTTCCTATTTTGGGTGATGATAGTGTATTTTAACTCACTATATTTTGTATATCACATAGAAAATGACTAATTTTCTCACATGATAAAGTATCAATTTTACAGTATCACTGAAAAATTAAAAATGGCATCAGAGATGCCCGTACCCCACAGCCGGGGGAAATTGTTTTCAACATCATGAGATATATAGAAGTAGTGAAACAGTACAAAGATCAGGATACTTTCAGAGCAGTGTCAGCTACAAAAAGGTCCAAATGATGTTTATGTTGAGAAAATAACATCTAAGTGAAAGAAAATGTATGTAAAGATAAAGTATTAAAAGACAATTCAATAGCAAGACGAAAGCATTAATCAGTAAACTAAAAATTATGATGCACACCTACAACCCCTAAGTAATGTCCCTACCAACTATCAACTTCCTACAATTTTCGGTTTCAGAGATATTGCCTCGACAAAATTTTAAATGCCAAGGTTACTACAGCATGATCAAAGGTCAAATCAAGGTAAAACCATGATGTTGCACACCTACAGCCCTCAACCCATGTCCCTACTAAGTATGAACTTCCTACACTTTACGGTTTCCAAGGTATAAACCCGGACAAGATTTTATTGGTCAAGGTCACTACGGCAAGGTCAAAGGTGAAATCAAGGTCACACCATGACATTGCACACCTACACTCCCTAACCAATGTCCCTACCAAGTATCAACTTCCTACACCTTACGGTTTCCGAGTTACAGCCCAGAAAAGATTTTATAGGTCAAGGTCACTACAGCAAGGTCAAAGGTCAAATCAAGGTCACACCATGATGTTACACACCTACACTCCCTAACCAATGTCCCTACCAAGGATCAACTTCCTACACCTTACGGTTTCCGAGATATAACCCAGACAAGATTTTCAAACTCAAGGTTGTTACGGCAAGGTCAAAGGTCAAATCAAGGTCAGACCATGACGTTGCACACCTACACCCCCTAACCAATGTCCCTACCAAGTATCAACTTCCTACACCTTATTGTTTCTGAGATACAGCCCGGACAAACTTTTTACTGCCGCCCGGACGCCCGCCCACCCATCCGGACACCATGAGTGAAAACAATACCGTGACAGCCCTTAAGGGCTGTGGGGACAAAAATGGTTTATTGTATTTAATTGTGAATCTCACAAAATGACTGCTACAAAAATACCCAATGAATGGCTTTGGCATGAGAAATGGCCTGTCTGTGGATATGTTGGCATCGAGTCAGCGCAATCTAGTTATGATTTTGAACTGAGTTACATGTACACACATAGTTCAATAGAATGTGTTTTTATAAGATTTTTATGATGTAATTAAATAAGTATGATGCTTACTTGAGATGCACATGTGTCATTTTGACTATATTTTTTCCATTACTCTAAGATAAATACAAAATAAAATGGTAAGCTATTGTAGCGTAATAAAAGTGGTGCATCATGATTGCTATAGGGGTGTTGGGAGGCTATCTTTTTAAAAAAAGATTCCTATTTTCACTATATTTTTTCAGTAATGCTCCTATTTTATTCCCGAAATTCCTATTTTCTGAGACCCACTTTTAACTTGACGCCCTGCTACTGGTTGAGGGACTGCAAATGTGCAACATCATGGTGTGATCTTGATTTGACGTTTGACTTTGCCATAGTGACCTGTAAATTTTTTTTGCTGAATCTCAGAATCTGTTAAGTGAAGGAAGTTGAAACTTGGTATGGTTATTGGTTGGCAGGTTCTGGGAGTGCAATACCATATATAGTGTGACTAAGATTTGCCCTTTGACTTTGCTGCAGTGACCTTGACTTTAAAAAGTCTTGTCCAGGCTATATCTCAGTAACCGTAAGATGCAGGACGTTGATACTTGATAGTGGCATTGGTTGAGGGATCTGGGACTCTGGCTCTGCCAGGATGTTTTCTACTACACACGTGTATTTCTTATATCACAAAGCTTTATGGACTGCTGCAACTAATTATTATATTTATTTCTATGTGATTGTGCTGTCTCGATTGGCACCTATACTTCAATTAACCACAACTAATTAAATTTATAGCTTCATAAGAGACGCATAGTTTGCGACCTAATTGGTTTCAGTGGCCAAAGGTCCATTCCTAACCTTAAGGTGGCTACAAGTTCCTTATTATTAGGAAGTACAGTCGCCTTGTAATAGTGTTTCTCTCCCTGCCTAAATAGTAAATACCAGTGTGTGCCAACTTTGAATGAAACGAGTGAAAGCATTTTTGACTTCTCACGCACACACAGGTTAAAACCTGCAGCAGTGGTGCAACATGGGTGAATTGACTCAAACCACTATATGCCTCACTTTTGTCTGGAGATATAATGAATCCCAAAGCATTATATGTTAAAAGTTTACTTTGTTCAAGTTTGTTTTCTTTATGAATCTTTATATGCACACAAAATTGCAAATTTAATAAGTAAATTAAATTTTTATAAGTTAATACCCTATCCAATGGACAATTGCTAACTCCGGTCGGCGAGACCGGCCCGCCAAACGTCAGAAAAAGACGTCCTGTGTCTCCACCGGCCAGCCGGTCCTTACTCTGTGCACTCGCCAGGTGGCGTGTCGTACTTCCTTCCTGTCTAGACAGAGTGACGTCATAGCATCTTTTTCGTTGTCTAAACATAATAAAGACCCCTAGTAAATTAACAGCGGGGTCGGTGGGAGGGTCTTGCCTGTCCATTGGATAGGGTATTAACTTATAAAAATTTAATTTACTTATTAAATTTGCAATTTTATTGCGTTAATACATCCTATCCAATGGACAATTGCTGAATAACTACCGCTTGGTCGGCGGGTAAATTACTAGGGACTAAATTGACTCATGGTATTGACAGCAAACTCCATTTTAAGCCTAGCCAGATCTTGAGGTCAATGACCCTTGAGGCTATGGTCGAATATCATCACCCGGTTATCCGGAGGATAAACCGTCAGAATCGACCTTGCTGCCCCCCCCCCCCCCCCCTTTTTATAACAGACCTGCTCTGAGGTAGGGGAAGAGAGGGATGAGTTCAATCCCATAGAAATAAAAGGGACCTCCCGAAGGAAGCACGATCCAGTTTTTTTTTTGTTTTTTTTCTTAATTGTATACACAGTATTTACATATATATATGTGTGTTTTATCTCCTCTATACCTTGGTCTCCGGGTGGATCTGCTGAGCAGCCACAACCGGACCCAGGTGGAAAAGCTCTGTGTCAGCCCAGGCCACATCCTTCAAGTAGAATTGAGTGAAGGTGTTATGTGACTTCCAGTGGCAGGCTGATAAAATTTGTTCCAGGGAAATTCCTGACTAGAAAGCTTTTGAGGCAGCAAAAGCTCTAACATCATGAGCCTTGACCTGATGTAAGGTGTGTGCCTCCTGATCCGAGAGCTCATAACATAGGATCACTGTCTGTTTGATCCATGAGGAGATGGTGGCAGGGGAAATATCTTTGTCAAAACCTTTCTTGAAGGAGACAAAAACTAATTCTTTGTTCTGCCTGATATCTGAGGTCCTGTCCAAGTAGTACCGAAGTGCTCTGACTGGACATAGTGACCGATCAGATTTGAGGGATTTATCCAGGGTCGGAGCCAGGGCTGGAATAACTACCGGGGCAACACTGTCCGGACCCTCTTTGGCCAGCTGATTCTTTGAGAGAAAGCTGGGAGATGGATACAGTGACACTTTTGACCAATCGGATTGGTGCCTGATGTTTTTATTTTGCCAGGCATGGATCTCACTCCTACGCTTGCCCGACCCCAAAGCCAGAAGGAAGACTGTCTTGAACGTTAAATGTTTCAAGGTAGCGTCTTTAAGTGGTTCAAAGGGGGGTTTTGTAAGCTGATGTAAGACCAGCGAGAGATTCCAAGAGGGAATACCTCTTCTACCCTTGGGCCTGTCTCTATGGAAACTATCCAGGAGACGAGTGAGATTTTCGTCTTTGCTGAGATTGTTGGGCGAATTCCCTAACTTGTCAGCAATGGCAGATCTGTAACCATCAATGGTGCTGGGCTGAAGTTTCCTGTCCTCAAAAAGGTACATCAGGAACTCAGCAACTGACTTCACAGGGGGTGCCCTGAAGTCCACCTTATTAGTGATGCACCATTTTGTAAAAATGGTCCATTTTGCCTCATAGACTGATCTGGTAGAGCCCCTCTGAGGAGCTTCAATTCTTGCCGCCACTGCCTCAGAGAATCCCTGTTTTTTGATTGCAGTGGCTCTAGGAGCCAGGCATGGAGATTTAGATTTGTGAGACTCCTGTGAGGCGTTTGATTGAAGGGTTGAGACAGGAGGTTGGGTAAATGAGGCAGGCTCAGTGGGATTTGGTTGGACATTTCCACCAGGTCCCAAAACCAAGTCATGTTCGGCCACCCTGGGGCAATAAGAATCATTCTTTTGCAAGGGCAGTCCAGAAGTTTCTCCACCACTTTGCCCAAGATGGCTGCTGGTGGGAAAGCATAGGCGTCCAGATCCTCCCATGACAGACTCAGTGCGTCCACTGCAGTGGCCGTCGGATCTGGCACCGGTGACACAAACATTGGGAGTTTGGTGTTGAATCTGGTGGCAAAAAGATCTATTCGAGGTCGATGCCACCTGTTGCATATAAGGTCGAACACTTGGGGAAGCAGAGACCATTCTGTCTGAATAATCTGCCCTAGCCTGGATAGCTTGTCTGCTACCACGTTCAACCGGCCTGGGATGTGACGCGCCCTTAGGGTCACTTGGTTCCTGTTGCACCAGGTTAGGATCCTCCAGAGCAGTGCACATAGTTGGCCTGACTTCATGCCTCCTTCCTTGTTTATGTAGGCCACCACAGTGGTGTTGTCTGTGGCCACCAGGACTGTCTTGTCTGAACAGAAGTCCTGGAATTGCTTTAAGGCTAGGAAGACGGCTTTGAGTTCCAGATAGTTTATGTGCAGTTTGCTTTCCGGAATGGACCACACCCCTCTTGCAGTATGCTCGTTTAAATGAGCGCCCCAGCCTTCTTTTGACGCGTCGGTAAAGATCTGTAAGGCGTGTTTTGCTGGATGTAGGGGTTGGCCTGTGAGGACATTTTCCTCTCTCAGCCACCACTGCAAGTGTGGGTGTAGAGATCTTGGAAGAGGAATTGTCTTTTCTAACGATTCCGGTATCCTCCAATTGTTTTTGAGATGCCATTGGACTGGTCTCATGTGCAACCGACCTAGATGGACCTGCTTTTCTGTGGCTGTCAGTAAGCCTACTAGAGACATGAAATCCCGGGCTGAGCAAGAAGGTCTGGCAAGTAACTGCAGTATCTTGTCCTGAAGATTCTGCCACCGGTCCGGAGTGGGTCTGACCCGGCCCGCTTGAAGGTCGAATTGGTAGCCTACAAAGTTGAAGATTTGTTTGGGCTCCAATTCGGACTTTTCTATGTTCACCAGCCAGCCCAATTTCTGGCATATCTGCATTAGTTTCTGTGTATGATGCAGACATACCCGGTGGGATGAAGCTCTGACCAACCAGTCGTCTAGGTACTGGTGGATTCTTATACCCTGTTTTAGTGCCATCAGTTTTACCTCCTTTACTATTATAGTAAACTCCAAGGGCGCTGTGGCCAGCCCGAAAGGGAGAGCCTTGAACTGGTAGGTCCGCCCCTGGACATGAAATCTCAGATATTTTCTGGACTGTTCTTGTATTGGTATGTGGAAGTAGGCGTCCTTGAAGTCTATTGAGGTCACCCACTCCCCTTGTTGGAGGGAAGTCCTGATGGTTTCCGGTGTCTCCATTTTGAATTTTTCCACCTTGAGAAATTGGTTTAGGTTGCTTAGGTCTAGGATAGGTCTCCATTTGTTTTCCGGTTTGGGAACCAAGAACAGTCTGTTGGAGAAACCTAACGACCTTTGTTTGTTTACTAGTTCTATGGCGTTTTTGGTCATAAGCTGATGTAATGCCTCTAGCAGGTAGCTGTTCCTGCGAGGATTGCCATAACAGCTGATGACTATAGGGGACCTTGTCAGCTTTGGCCGGATCCGAAAGGGGAGGGTATAACCCTCTTTCAATATTTGTACCACTTTCGGACCGGCACCCAGATCCAGCCAAGTTTTCCAAAAATTTTGTAGTCTGGCTCCTACAGGCCGATTTGTGACAACATTGGGGGCACTGATAACAGGATTGACATAAGACAATGGAATGACAGAAGAAACACTTTTGACATATTTTAATGTGTCTTTCTTGCCTTGACAATCTGCTAACCCGGGACTTATATCTTTCCTTTGTGATTGCCCGGGTGCAGTATGAGCATGATAAACAACACTTAAGTTTACAGGTAACATAGTGTTCATTGTCTTTCCTGTAGGGCTCCCGGTCAGCAGCAGTGGATCTAACTGAGTTAAACATTGACTGTCATTTATACTGCTGCTGACCCTTGGCCGGTCGGGAGGAACGTTGAGATCTGGCCTTGTTCTTCCTACGTTGTGCGCGTGATAGGTTCTTCCAAGCCGGTCTGTCCTGGTTTTTGTCCGACTTGGATTCTGGCCTCTCATAAGGGTGGTATCTCCTGTCCTTATACACTGAAGAGGACCGACCCTTGTCGTGTTCCGAAATGTCCTCTTCTGCCCTCTTTATTAAACTATCCGGGAATAATGTCTCCAAGTGCAGAGGGGCAGTGCGTAAGGCATTGAGTGTGTCTGCCTTGATCCCAGCTTTCAGGTAACTGAGGTAGGAGTCGCGTCTAAGCAGTGTAGTATTGGCCATGTTGACAAACACGAATTCAGTTAAATGTTCCATAGCTTTAGCCATGGCCTGGCAAACACTGTTGTTGAAATCCAATAGAAACTGCAGTTCATCAACCGCCGCGGACACCTTGTTTGACGCTTTCCCTTTGGAATCTGTCCTAATAGCCTTTAGCTGTACTCCCATGTTGTCCTGTATTTTCACCAGACACCTGTTGAAAGAGGCTGCCTGGTTGCAAATGACGGTGGATTCACGCGCCGACCTCTCCCACTTCCTGAGGGTTTCTTGGGAGACTTGGCGTGACATGGGTGGAGATGAGGCTATACCGGCCTGACGTGCAATTCTGAGGTAGGTACTATTCAGCCTCGAATAGCCGGTATTCCAGGAAGACACACTCTCAGAGTCCTTGCTTTTAGCCGGTTGACAGCCGTACCACTTATGCTGAGATTTGGGAACACGCACAAATTGGTCCCTTAAAAGTCCACCAGAGTCTGAGGTGCGAGTCGGATAACCTTGAACAAGTGTAAGGTTAAGCTTCGACATTTTTCGACAAAGCCACTCGTCGGTGGGTAGATTGACCGACACCTTTCCTGGAGCTTGTGACTTGGGGGCTGCAAAAGGGTTGTCTTCTGAAGTAGTTGTCCCTGAGTCCAGATCTGGGATGTGACTCCAATCCATGTAAGAGCGTATGCCCCGCATTGTCTCTCTATATGATTGTTCTGCGGACATAGCTTGTTCTTGATCAGACAAATCCCCATCCTGGCCATCAGAAAGTTCACCCTCCTCCGGGAGGAGATCCACAACAGGCCGGTCAGACGACAAAGAGTCAGAGTCTGAGTCACTTGATGATGGTGAATCTCTCCGGCTGGTGTCAAAAGCAGGGGTTAATTGTCTGTGAACAGCTCCTGTATTAGCCGGTGCTGGATGGCCAGATGTTGAAGGCTTGACTGAGGCCGGTTGAATAGGAGTATCAGAGGCCGGTGCATCAGCAACAAGGTCGGTCGGTGGAATCGACTGCGTAGCAGGATTCAAAAAGGGTTCCGGTCGGACCCCAGAAGCTGGTGGTGGATGTGAGGGAGTCACCTTCACAGTACTAAAAGCCGTCTCTTGAGGTCGGTCCAGTGTTCTGGATAGCAAGAGGGCCTCTAACTTGTTGAGTCTCTCCGACCACTTTTTGTCCATCTCAGAAAGTGCAAGGTCGGTAGAGGTGTCGGTAGAGGGGCCCTGGCCGGAGCTGGAGGCTTTCACCGGCTTGGAAGACTTGGCCGACCTTGAAGAAGATTTCTTAGCTTCAGCCTTTTCTGTTTTCTTCACCTTTTTCTCCGCCGGCCCACTCAAACCAGAGGACTGGCCATCAACCACCCCCACTACCGACACAAGGCTCGGGTCGATGAGGGTGGGACTGAGAGTGTCTTGGGCGGGAGAAGCCAAATTAGAGTCTTTCTTCTTCTCCTTCTTGAGTTGATAAGATGGAGTGGACAGTTGTGCTAATTGTTGGGGCGACAAGGAATCACAATGAGAACAAGGCTTAGGCGGGGTTTCAACGCATGGATCAGAGCCTTTCTTCTTGTCACGGCATCTGGCACAAACGGCGTGGGTATCAAAACCCGCCATCATGTGTCCGCACCCACCTCTCCTTTGACTAGGAGAAGACATAATAGTCTATATAACGTGAGAAATGAAATGTGTAAGTTATAAAAACTAAAAACACCTATATCCCACAAAATATCCAATTTTCAAATTCACAAATAAATTCCGTGCAGCAGAGCATGCGCCAAACGAAAAAGATGCTATGACGTCACTCTGTCTAGACAGGAAGGAAGTACGACACGCCACCTGGCGAGTGCACAGAGTAAGGACCGGCTGGCCGGTGGAGACACAGGACGTCTTTTTCTGACGTTTGGCGGGCCGGTCTCGCCGACCGGAGTTAGCAATTGTCCATTGGATAGGATGTATTAACGCAATAAAAGTTTCTATTTATAGTTAAACTTATCCAATGTTCATACCTCTTAATCTGTGTATTATTGGATTCACAACACCCACCCACCCATTCACCCCGCACCCCCCACCCCCCCACCCCCCACACACACACCCGCCCCCATTTAAAATTGATTTAAAACTGGACAAATATGAAATGGATAAGGAGTTATGTACTGTACCTGGTAAAACAGAAATAATTCCATCTTTGCAATTTAGTCTGACAGGCAGCCATCTAACAATACTTTTAGTTGATCTATTCTTCACAAATGACTTCAGCTTATCATAGTCACCCAGGTCTTCTTGAAAAAATCTCAACATCTCATACAACTGAGGAGGAGCTAACCAGATTTTCTTTGCATAATGGTCTTCTATCAAATCATAGGGATGATACCACTGTAAAAATCAAATCTTCACTGTATGTCATAAACAACAGGTTACACACTCATCAACTAAAAGGCTCATGGCATAACAGATTGTGATGGATGCTAAGTTACCCTGAACTGTTTGATACTGGACAAGGTTGTAGAAGTTCTGAAGAAATATTAGCAGCTTCAAGAAATGCATATTATCATATTTATATATTTTACATATTTTCATTTAAGATAGTTATTATTGTGTAATTTGTAACCATGACACCCCCCCCCCACCCCACCCCCACCCCACCCCCCCCAAAAAAAAAAAAAAAAAAAAAAAATTTAAAACAACATGAACGAAAAGCACATTCAAAACCTATCCTCAATAAATAAATATTTCAATACCTACCTTAGATGCCACTATTTCTTGTTCATCATGAGCTGCTTCCAGAGTTTGGTCCAGGAAAGAAACATAAAATATTGTGTCAAACCGTCTCCGTTTACCATCAATTTCAGTCAAATCAGTTGGTGTCAGCCAGTTACAGTACTCGTACAAACTCCAGATATCAGGTGTGATATCAATCTTTTTACACATTTCTATGAATTTGGTGTCATCCTTGTTGATTTCATTGCGCCAATCTTTTAAGGTACTTGTGCTTAATTGTGTATTAGTTCCATCTGAACTCTGACCGATCAAAATTCCGGCCTCTTCAAATGTTTCACGTATAGCACAGATTCGAAATGCAACATCTCTGTTTAAACATTCATCTTGTACAGTTAATGCTGGTGAACGCTCCACCTCAGCTTTAAAATGTGGTAACCCAAAATTTGATTTATCTGCAGATTTACAAAAGGATGCATTCTGTAATTTTGCATTCCAGGAAGTTGTTAAATCTCCTTTGCCCAATGTGCCACCTGGGAATACATAGGCACTTGGCATAAAACTGCTTTTTGTGCTTCTTTCCAACATTAGCACTTTATAATTGAAATGTTTGATCTTGTTATGATGTTGTGCTGAATCTGATCTCCTTATCAGAAGCATGGTAGCAGCATCTTTCCAAAAACGACTCATCTGGAATTTCTATATGCAACAAAAACAAACACTGCAATCCGTTAATAAGACATTAATAAACGGATTCTTATGCATAAGTTGAGAACAACAAACTTTACAGTAAAAATATGATTTTATAAATGACATTTAATGCATTGATTAATTTTATTCATGGACGAACTCAAATCAGTTATTCTTACTTTTCAAGCCACATATACATTATCCAAATAATTACACACCATATGTTGTTGATACAAAATTGCTAGAATTAAGTTCAAATAAATACACCGGTATTTAAAATTTATTTGTGGCAATTGGCTGCAGTTAATTTAAAGCTTTGGAGAATGTCAGAGAAATCTTGTTGCAGGTAACCTAATGGTGATACTGATAACAGGTGTGTGCATCCCCACAATCCTTACCCTTACAGTTAGGGCTCAAATCTTGGCATTTTTACAAGGAAAAATTGAATAAAATATATAACAAGAGGAGAGTGCCCGTGAACAGGCACTGTGTCAGCTGACTGAATGTTTTTGATTTGTGATGGTGATAATGAGAGGAAAGCATAATTATCAGGGAAAGGGCTGTACAGAAATACAGTAAATGGTAACTGAACAGCATGTTCGAAAGATATTCCGAAGCTGACAGAAGAAAAGGACAAAAAAGTTGTGCCCTGCAAATGGTATTATGAAATAAAGTAACAAGGTAATTGTTTAAGTGTAAAAAGTAGGTTAAAAATATTTAAAGAAATACTATAAATGCAATATCCTCGTTCGACCATGAAGAAGGGGTCCAAAGGTCAAATCTGACCATACCAAAAGATTCCCAGCCAAAGAATTTAGGATGGTTTACCATCCCAAACCTCTCGGACCAATAATAAGTGAGTCATAGGCACTTTTTAAGTTTGGCTATCCTTGTTTGACCTTGAAGGAGGGGGTCCAAGGTCAAATCCGACCACACAAAAAAATTCCCAGCCCATGATTTCCTGTAGCTTGTTTACCATCCCAAACTTGTAGGACCAATAATAAGCGAGTTCTAAGCAATTGTAAGTTTGGCTATCCTCAATTGACCTTGAAGGAGGGGTCCCAGGTCAAATCTGACCACACCAAAAGAATCCCAGCCCATGATTTCCTATATGTTGGTTTACCATCCCAAACCTCCAAGACCAATAATACGCGAGTTATAAGCACTTTAAGTTTGGCTATCTTCGTTTGACCTGGAAGGAGGGGTCTAAGGTCAATCCGACCACACCAAAAGATTCCCAGCCCATGATTTTCTATAGGTTGGTTTTTCATTCGAAACCTCTAGGACCAATAATAAGTGAGTTATAAGCACTTTTAAGTTTGGCTATCCTCATTTGACCTTGAAGGAGGGGTCCAAGGTGAAATCCGACCACACCAAAAAATTCCCAGCTCATGACTTTCTGTAGGTTGGTTTTCATTCCAACCTCTAGGACCAATAATAAGCGAGTTATAAGCACTTTTATGTTTGGCTATACTCATTTGACCTTGAAGGAGGGTTCCAAGGTCAAATCGGACCATATTAACAGATTCCCAGCCCATGATTTCCTACAGGTTGGATACAATGATTTACTCAACAGTGAGAACCTGAAAGAAGCTATTGCTCAGCTATGCCATGACATAGAGGTCTGCAATTTCACTATGTTATAGCTGACCAAAACGTCTGTGAATAACATATTTAACAAAATACTCTAAATGTAATAATTTTCAATTTATAACTGATTTACTCAAGAGTGAGAACCTAAAAGTAACTATTACTCAGCTATGCAATGAGCTACATGTCTGAATTTTTGCTCTGTTATAGCTGACCTAAAAGTAGGTGAACAACATATTTAAGCAAAATACTGTAAATGCAATAGTTTTCAAGTTACAACTGATTTACTCAATAGTGAGAACCCGAAAATAGCTATTGCTCCGCTATGCCATGAGCTATAGGTCTGTAATTTCACTATGTTATAGCTAACCCAAAAGTAGGTGAACAATATATTTTAACAAAATACTCCAAATGCAATATTTTTCAAGTTATAGCTGATTTACTCAACAGTCAGTGCCTGAGAATAGCTATTGCTCAGTTGTGCCATGAGATACAGGTCTGTAATTTCACTATGTTATAGCTGACCCAAAAGTAGCTGAATAACATATTTGCACAAATTTCTGTAAAGGCAATAGTTTTCCAATTACAACTGATTTACTCAACAGTGAGAACTTCAAAGTAGCTATTACTCAGCTATGCAATGAGCCACAGGTCTGGAACTTCACTATGTTATAGCTGACCCCAAAATAGGTGAATAACATATTGCAACAAAATACTGTAAATGCAATAGTTTTCAAGTTATAAGTGATTTACTCAACAGTGATAACCTAAAAGTAGCTATTACTCAGCTATGCTATGAGCTACAGGTCTGAAATTTTACTATGTTATAGCTGACCCAAAAGTAGCTGAATAACATATTTATACTAAATCCTCTAAATGCAATAGTTTTCAAATTACAAGTGATTTACTCAACATTGAGAACTTCAAAGTAGCTATTACTCAGCTATGCAATGAGTCACAGGTCTGGAACTTCACTATGTTATAGCTGACCCCAAAATAGGTGAATAACATATTGAAACAAAATACTGTAAATGCAATAATTTCCAAGTTATAAGCGATTTACTCAACAGTGATAACCTAAAAGTAGCTATTACTCAGCTATGCCATGAGCTACAGGTCTGAAATTTTACTATGTTATAGCTGACCCAAAAGTAGGTGAACAACATATTTAAGCAAAATACTGTAAATGCAATAGTTTTCAAGTTACAACTGATTTACTCAATAGTGATGACCTAAAAGTAGCTATTACTCAGCTATGCCATGAGCTACAGGTCTGAAATTTTACTATGTTATAGCTGACCCAAAAGTAGCTGAATAACATATTTATACTAAATTCTCTAAATGCAATAGTTTTGCAATTACAACTGATTTACTCAATAGTGAGAACCTCAAAGTAGTTATTACTCAGCTATGCAATGAGCTACAGGTCTGAAATTTTACTATGTTATAGCTGACCCAAAAGTAGGTGAACAACATATTTAAGCAAAATACTGTAAATGCAATAGTTTTCAAGTTACAACTGATTTACTCAATAGTGATGACCTAAAAGTAGCTATTACTCAGCTATGCCATGAGCTACAGGTCTGAAATTTTACTATGTTATAGCTGACCCAAAAGTAGCTGAATAACATATTTATACGAAATTCTCTAAATGCAATAGTTTTCCAATTACAACTGATTTACTCAATAGTGAGAACTTCAAAGTAGCTATTACTCAGCTATGCAATGAGCCACAGATCTGAAACTTCACTATGTTATAGCTGATCCCAAAATAGGTGAATAACATATTGAAACAAAATACTCTAAATGCAATAGTTTCCAAGTTATAAGCGATTTACTCAACAGTGATAACCTAAAAGTAGCTATTACTCAGCTATGCCATGAGCTACAGGTCTGAAATTTTACTATGTTATAGCTGACCCAAAAGTAGCTGAATAACATATTTATACGAAATTCTCTAAATGCAATAGTTTTTAAGTTCCAAGTGATTCTACTCATGATGGAAGTTACTGAAAAGCCCAAAAGTAGCTATTACTCACTTAGCTATTGAGACAGGCACCCAACTTACTCACCATATTGTAGCTATGAAAAAAGTAGCTGAATAACATATTTTAACAAAATGCTCTAGATGCAACAGTTTTCAAGTTATAAATGATTTTGTGCATGATTTCATGAATTTTAATGCATTAAAAATTATTAAAAAAATTTATTAAAAAAAAGTAAGACAGATCCAGGTCTCATACTTACACAAGAGAATCTACCTCTGGCCTAGTACATATATGCAAGATATGAGAGAAATCCTTCAAATAGTCACTGAGAAAATTGTGATAAAGTGTTGAAATTTTCACACTTTTGGTGGGGGTACCTCCCATGTAATGTCTCTAGCAAACAGACGAACAGACAGATCTGCATGCCTTGAACAATTTTTCATCCTCGATAGATAAGGTATCTTTTAAAAAAAACAGCATGTCTCTAGGCCTTGTAGTTTTGGAGAAGAAGTTGTTCACGCGGACGCGTACGTACACGCCGCAGAGTGATGACATAAAAAAGAATGATCATTAAGTTGATCACCTAGTATTGCGACTTTCATCGGGATCAACAAGGTGAATGAGTTGTCATAAGATGACCAAGAATAAATCTTTGCAGAGAGTTTTTAAATAATAATATTTTAATTCACTTCTGCATAGGTATAAATGCATAAATTTAATAAATATTTTACATTGACTTCTTAAACAATAAATCTCAACATAAAATATCAGAAATTATGTGAAAAGGTGAACAGTTTTTAAATTGCAGGTGCAATGACAAAATAAATAATAGTAAGAATACATGCAACAGTAGTTTTTTTTTTCAATTTTGCATAGGTATACAGGCATACATTTTATAAATATGAAATGGCTAATGAATAGGAATCCAGTCAATAGAAGGCATAGCTAATGAACACTGTATTCTATATACAGATATGCATGTAAGTACGCTATGACTAGCCCTTTAATTTGGTTGATTGGCTGGTTAATTACTTGGTACTAAATGATGAAGGTATATCAGCGGATTCATAGTCCGGATTAGGATTCTTGTCACATCACAGATGAATCTGTTAATCCGAGGAATCTAGATTCAACAGATTACGGTTGTGAAATACGCCTACTGTATAATTCTGGGCTGAAGATTCATTGTGAAGGTTTAACCTTAGTCAAAGTTGGGGTTTTACATCCCAGGGTCATACTGGGACAGATCCTCAGCATTGCCACTTGTCGGACTCAAACCCACACTGAGGTGACAGCCAGTGAATATATAAACTTCCTAACCACTAGGCCACCGAGGACATATTTAAGCTTATCAAATGTAAGTCATGTAATTCACTGACTCAGCAGTACTGTCTTTCCTCATAACGTTGACATGTCTACAGTGATGATCGGCTATCCTTGACTACTTCACTGCGTGTGATAAACCTCATTTAGAGATATACATAAGCAACCGATGACATTTGCTTGGTACAATGTAAACCAGTCAGACCGCCACCAAACCATAACGGCACCTCCACAACACCACCTCCATACCGCCGCCACTGAAATTGAAGTAGTTACCTAGGTTCTACTTTACTTGTATGTCAAACAGTGGCACAACCCCACATAGAGCTGGAGATTTGCATAAAACAGATATACCATACAAATGTGTACATACAACTGTTCCCACAAGTATTTTGTTACATTTCCTTCAACAATCACTCAACATACAAACACAGTTGACTAAAAATAAATGGTATTTCCTTATTTTCAATGTTTTTTCTGGACCATTCCTCAAAAAAAAATGTTCTTTTGTTATAAAAGTTGTGTAAAATGTCATATATTTTGTCAACATTCTGTATTTACTGTGTCCTTGGCTTAATATCAATTGTTTTTAACTATATTAAACCATTTCCAGTCATTTTATCAAGGTTTATTTAACAACAAGAGGAGAGTGCCCGTGAACAGGCACTGAGTCAGCTGAGTGTTTTTGATTTGTGAAGGTGATTAGAGGACAGAATAATTATCAGGAAAAGGGCTGTACAGAAATACAGTAAATGGTAACTGAACAGCAAGTTCAAAAGAAATTCCGAAGCCGACAGAAGAAAAGGATAAAAAAGTTGTGCCCTGTAAATGGTATTATGAAGGAAAATAACAAGATAATTGTTTAAGTGTAAAAAATAGGTTAAAACATATTTAAAGAAATACTACAAATGCAATATCCTCGTTCGACCTTGAAGAAGGGGTCCAAGGTCAAATCTAACCACACAAATACATTCCCAGCCCATGATTTCCTATGGTTTACCATTCCAAACCTCTAGGACCAATTATAAATGAGTTATAAGCACTTTTAAGCTTGGCTGTCCTCATTTGACCTAGAAGGAGGGGTCCAAAGGTCAAATCTGACCATACCAAAAGATTCCGAGCCAATGATTTCCTATGGGATGGTTTACCATCCCAAATCTCTGTCACCAATAATAAGCGAGTTGTAGGCACTTTCAATTTTCGCTATCCTCATTTGACCTTGAAGGAGGGTTCCAAGGTCAAATCGGACCATATCAACAGATTCACAGCCCATGATTTCCTGTCTGTTTACCATCCCAAACCTCTGGGACCAATAATAAGCGAGTTATAAGCACTTTTAAGTTTGGCTATCCTTGTTTGACCTTGAAGGAGGGCTCATTGAAGGTCAAATCTGACCACACCAAAAGATTCCCACCCCATGATTTCCTACAGGTTGGTTTATCATCCCAAACCTCTAGGATCGATAATAAGGGAGATATAAGCACTTTTCTTGACTGACAAAAAACACCTGTGGCGGCCATCTTGTTTCTCAAAATGAGGCCAAAAATATTCCCAGACAACATTTTATGGTTATTAATATATACTGCAAACTTAAGAAATCTAGCTATAATATTTTTTTTCATCAGAGCAGTAATGGTGAAATCTCTCTCTACACACTGCGGCTATCCAGTGGATACAATGATTTACTCAACAGTGAGAACCTGAAAGTAGCTATTGCTCAGCTATGCATGACATAGAGGTCTGCAATTTCACTATGTTATAGCTGACCAAAAATTCTGTGAATAACATATTTAACAAACTAGACTAAGGACGCATCTGTGGCCAGATGCTGGATGTATCCACCGACAAAGGCCAACTAACATAGTTTAGAAGATAAACAGCATTTTTCGTTAATAAGCAAGCTGAAAGCACTTTTAAGTTTGGTTACCCTTATTTGACCCTGTAGCAGGGGCCGAAGGTGAAGTCTGACCTGATCAAAAGATTCGCAGCCCATGATTTCTTATAAGTCGTTTTCACATTGCAAACCTCTAGGACCAATAATAAGCAGGAGGGGCCCAAGGTCAAATCTGACCACATGAAAAGATTTGCAGCCCATGACTTCCTATAAGTTGTTTTTATATTAATGAGTTATTTGAGAAATACTGGCTATCTGCAATACTTCTAGAGATAATTCGCATTTACTCATTTTGAGTAGGTGAATAATTAGCTACGGGTCTGAAACTTCACCAAGTGAAAGCTCTCTCAAAAGTAGGCGAATGAGTTATTTGAGAAAAATTGGCTACCTACAATACTTTTAGAGATAATTCGAATTTACTCATTTTCAGTAGATGAGTAATTACCTACGGTCTGGAACTTCACCATGTGAAAGCTGTCCCAAAAGTAGATGAATGAGTTATTTGATAAAAATTGGATATCTGCAATACTTTTAGAGATAATTACCGGTAGTATTTACTCATTTTGAGTAGGTGAATAATTAGCTACAGGTCTGAAACTTCACCAAGTGAAAGGTCTCCCAAAAGTAGGTGAAGGAGTTATTTGACAAAAATTGGCTATCTGGAATACTTTTAGAGATAATTTGCATTTTCAGTAGGTGAGTAATTACCTACGGGTCTGAAACTTCACCAAGTGAAAGCTCTCCCAAAAGTAGGTGAATGAGTTATTTGAGAAAAATTGGCTATCTGCAATACTTTTACAGATAATTCGCATTTACTCATTTTGAGTAGGTGAGTAATTACCTACAGGTCTGGAACTTCACCATGTGAAAGCTCTCCCAAAAGTAGGTGAATGAGTTATTTAAGAAAAATTTGCTATCTGCAATACTTTTAGAGAAAATGCAGAATTACTCATTTTTAGTAGGCAAGTAATTTAGCCACAGGCCTAATTTAGACATAAAGCCTACCAATAGAATACTGTGGTGCACCCTCTAATATACCTTGCAAACTTGAGAAGGCTAGCTATAATATTTTTTTCGTTAGAGCGGTAATGGTGAAATCGCTCTACACACTGCGGCTATCCAGTGGATACAATGATTTACTCAACAGTGAGAACCTGAAAGTAGATATTGGTAAGCTATGCCATGACATAGAGGTCTGCAATTTCACTCTGTTATAGCTGACCAAAAATTATGTGAATAACATATTTAAACAAAATACTGTAAATGTAATAGTTTTCACGTTATAACTGATTTACTCAACAGTGATAACCTCAAAGTAGCTATTACTCAGCTATGCAATGAGCTACATGTCTGAAATTTTTCTATGTTATAGCTGACCCAAAATTAGGTGAACAACATATTTAAGCAAAATACTGTAAATGCAATAGTTTTCAAGTTACAACTGATTTACTCAACAGTCAGTACCTGAAAATAGCTATTGCGCAGCTATGCTATGAGCTAGAAGTCTGTAATTTCACGACGTTATAGCTGACCCAAAAGTAGGTGAACAACATATTTTAACAAAATACTCCAAATGCAATATTTTTCAAGTTACAAGTCATTTACTCAACAGTCAGTACCTGAAAATAGCTATTGCTCAGTTGTGCCATGAGCTACAGGTCTGTAATTTCACTATGTTATAGCTAACCCAAAAGTAGCTGAATAACATATTTACACAAATTTCTGTAAATGCAATAGTTTTCCAATTACAACTGATTTACTCAACAGTGTGAACTTCAAAGTAGCTATTACTCAGCTATGCAATGAGCCACAGGTCTGGAACTTCACTATGTTATAGCTGACTCCGAAATAGGTGAATAACATATTGAAACAAAATACTCTAAATGTAATACTTTTGAAGTTATAAGCAATTTACTCAACAGTGATAACCTAAAAGTAGCTATTACTCAGCTATGCCATGAGCTACATTTCTGAAATTTTACTATGTTATAGCTGACCCAAAAATAGCTGAATAACATATTTACACAAATTTCTGCAAATGCAATAGTTTTCCAATTACAACTGATTTACTCAACAGTGTGAACTTCAAAGTAGCTATTACTCAGCTATGCAATGAGCCACAGGTCTGGAACTTCACTATGTTATAGCTGACTACGAAATAGGTGAATAACATATGAAACAAAATACTCTAAATGTAATACTTTTGAAGTTATAAGCAATTTACTCAACAGTGATAACCTAAAAGTAGCTGTTACTCAGCTATGCCATGAGCTACAGGTCTGAAATTTTACTATGTTATAGCTGACCCAAAAATAGCTGAATAACATATAGAAACAAAATACTCTAAATGCAATAGTTTTCAAGTTACAAGTGATTTTACTCACGATGGAAGTTACTGAAAAGCCCAAAAGTAGCTATTACTCACCTAGCTATTGAGACAGACACCCAAGTTACTCACCATGTTGTAGCTATGATAAAAGTATCTGAATAACATATTTTAACAAAATGCTCTAAATGCAACACTTTTCAAGTTACAAGTGATTTAGTGCATGATTTCATGAATTTTAATGCATTTTAGACATTTTTGTCTACCAGAGGCCTAATTTAGACATAAAGCCTACCAAAAAGATAGGGTGGCGAGTCCTCTAGCATACCAAGCCACCTGCCAAATATGAAAGAAATCTGGAAAGAAATGTGGACTGTAGGTCGCTAACAAGCAATATTCCACATTTTAGACATTTTTGTCTACCACAGGCCTAATTTAGACATAAAGCCTACCAAAAAGATAGGGTGGCGAGTCCTCTACCATATCAAGCCACCTGCCAAATATGAAAGAAATCCGGAAAGAAATGTGGACTGTAGGTCGCTAACAAGAAATCTCTGCGGACGCGGACGAGGGCGCGGACGACGACGATGATGAATCCATAGTATCCCCGCTTTGCGTCGGGGATACAATTACTCTAAATGTAATAGTTTTCAAGTTACAACTGATTTACTCAACAGTGAGAACCTCAAAGGAACTATTACTCAGCTATGCAATGAGCTACATGTCTGAAATTTTACTATGTTATAGCTAACCCAAAAGTAGGTGAACAACATATTTAAGCAAACTACTGTAAATGCAATAGTTTTCAAGCTACAACTGATTTACTCAATAGTGAGAACCTGAAAATAGCTATTGCTCCGCTATGCCATGAGCTATAGGTCTGTAATTTCACTATGTTATAGCTGACCCAAAAGTAGGTGAACAATATATTTTAACAAAATACTCCAAATGCAATATTTTTCAAGTTATAGCTGATTTACTCAACAGTCAGTACCTGAGAATAGCTATTGCTCAGTTGTGCCATGAGCTATAGGTCTATAATTTCACTATGTTATAGCTGACCCAAAAGTAGCTGAATTGTAAAAATTTTATTGTAATTTAACTTTTTGTAAGTTAAATACTTACCTTATCCTCACTATTGCTTACGTGTTGGCGGGAGCAAACAAGTACGACCAAACGAGAATATTTTTAAAAAAAATATTCTTGTCGGTACCAGTATGTATACGCATGACCGCGCATGCGCGTGCACCGGAAGAACCCCGTTAAGCCTCACTTTAATTTTGGGAGTCAATATAATATATTGCAAACCCAAAAAATTTTGAAAATGTGGGGTTGGATGGGTGGGAATCCGAATCTAGTGAGGATAAGGTAAGTATTTAACTTACAAAAAGTTAAATTACAATAAAATTTTTACATTTTATTGCGTAAAATACCCTTACCTTATCCTCACTATTGCTTGATTACAACCATACTGGTGGTGGGATTTTTAATATTTTTGCCACCAAAAGCAGGTATAACCAAAGAAAAGTCAAAGTACACATCTCAAGAAAACTTGAGAATACCAGACTATATTATGCAGTAAAAGTAACTTAACAAAATAACATTTAGTAGTTATATATGTAAGCACTACCTGGCAACCTTTCCAAAGGTGCCTTGGCCCTGCATGTATCTTATATCCAATGTACTAATTTCAAACACACTTGTGGTGATAAGTACAAGAGTATGAAAGGCATACCTAGCAACATAGCAACATAACCTATGTAGTTATATTATGTTATTAAGTAACTGGAATTGTCCAGAATACGCATTGAAAAATTCCCACACCTTGGAATTTTATCACACTAAATACCAATGTGTTCCCCAACCATGGACAGGCGCATTGGTAATAACAGGAGATTGTGCTCCTTTATATGGATAGGACCACCTATTAACCTATTCCTTGGGCCTTTCCACTAGATCAGATGCTTCCCCAAAAAACAGGAACATGATTGGGTATTTCCAATGGGCTTTCAGGTACCACTAAACAGCATGATCTGGCCATTGAAACTGTACATATACATACAATTACTGTAATGTACCAACTATACACCCCTTATGAAGGAACCACATGGTGATACTATAGTTCCAACAATTAATCTGACCTTCATCAGACTTCCAAGTCAGAAGTTAAAGTAAAACTGTGGAGTGTGACTTCCAGCCATTTAAGGAACAATTTGAGCCTTGGCCAAGGAAACATTGTAAGTTTCAAGGTCAAATATTTGATCAGCTAGCAGAGATGTCTACCTGTTGACATGGTAGCTCCTTGAATGCCTCCTGAAAAGTACATACATATACACACATGTATAGTATAGCACATACTTCCCCTATCTAAGATCTGAAATATTTCAAGATAAAATCTTAGAGCTCTAAAAGATCATATCCTATCATATCTTCAGTCAAAGAATGATCTAGACTACCATAAAAGCAGGAATAAAAAACAGCTTGAACAATATTGTGACCCTCTGAGGTCATCTGTTCTCTGCTAGGAGTACTGATGAAGTAGAAAGTATGAACTCCTTCCAGTTCTGTGTTCAATGATTTGAAAGACCAACACCCTCATCTCTCTATCTACCCGAGGCTAAGGACATGGATTCAGATGATTCAAAAGAGACTTTGTCAAGACTAAGAATAATCAAGACAAGTCCAAAAAGTGTAAAAGGTATAGCACCCTCCTACATCAGTACATCCTCAGAAAAACCACTATCAATCCATTTAGTCCATTACTATGGATAATTTCAAAAATGAACTCCAATGAAACCCATCTATCAGTCTACTGAGTTCATAAGTATGAATGATTTCCACAGTGAACCCAACTGGAAAACCATGTATCAGTATACTGAATTCATATCTAAGAATCACTTCAAGAGTGAACCCAAATGAAAAAACCATGTACCAGTCTGTTGAATTCAAACCTATGAGTTACTTCAATAGTGAACCCAAATGAAACCCATGTATCAATCTATTGAGTTCATAACCATGAATGATTGCAGTGAACCCAAATGATTAGCAATAACATCACTGTAACATGTCAGTGTGAAAGAAACTAGATTTTGCCTGTGAATCAAAGGCTCAAAAATCTACTATTGAGAAGAGAGGAGGCTATTGGAAGTCCAACTGAATCTCTTTGCATCAGATTCAAAAAGAACTACCTTGCCTTTCTTTTTTTTTTTTTTTTTTTACAGAGAATCCTCTATTCTGTAGGGCAAAAATGGTTTGCAGAATAAGTCAATTAGGTCCCAAACCAACACATCCCTGGCCACCCTGGGGCTCCTGGTTATATGTAAGAAGTATAATTCCCATTTTTGTACCACCTCTGAAATGAGAAATACTCAACTGTAGGATACTCAATACATCTACAGCCATTGTATTGCATTGCGCTAGTATATTAGACTGGTGAAATAAACACTGATAGTTTGTTCTTTATCTTTGAAACAAAGCTATCTAACCTTGCAGTATGCCAAATTTTGCAAATAATGCGAAACTATGAGATGAAGGACATTCTGTTTGAATGGCTTATCCCTGTATGAAAAGAGGTTGATATCACACCTTGACTGCCCTAATTGTGGTGGGCCCTCAGACAGTGTTGTGGGCTTCCAAAGGACCATCAGACACCTATCTAATGAATGGGTCCCTCTTGTTAAGATAAGACAACACTGTGCCATGCCATTATCTGAAGTAAAACCCTGTACTGTGAAGGTGAATCTGAAACATTATCAGAAATGCAGCCTTGAGTACTTCCTGGTTTCTGGTTTCCAATGGAATTTCCAAGCAACATTTATGTGAAAAATGTCCATTGGGATAACATGCTGTAGGTTATAGATTCCTATAAATGACATTAGAATTATGGGAATGAAATTATGCTAACAAACTTGCATATACCCATCCATAGCCTTCTGAATACCCTCTCCTTTAGGGCACTAAGACCTGGTAAGACCTCTGATTTACATCAAAAACAGATATATTTTCAAAAGTATGAACAACATATCTGAATGTGTAAAGATTGTGAATATTTATAGGTTCTAAAATACTATAAATGACAGTAGAATTCTGGAATGGTTTATAAACTTGTATGTACACCATCCATAAACTTCTGAAATACCCCACTTCCCTTCTATGGGGACACTTCATCCTTGCCATGGTTGAATTAGTAAGTGCTGTGATGGGATCAGTTCTGACATCAAGGTTATCACCCCATGTACAATGTATCCCTAAACTTCTCAAATACCAGACTTCTTCCTATAGGGACACTTCACCCTTGCCAAGGTTGAATTTGTCACCAAAGAACTGGAAGTGTTTTATTGGGATGAGTTCTAACCCCATAAGCTTATCACCCATTGTAGTTCCGTACACAGGCCACTAATTGCTTCGATTTCTACAAGCAAATATGTGATGTTGGTGACAGCATATAACCAGTGTTCCCGATACTGATGAATGTGGAGCTACACGGACAAATTCGAATGGATCCGTTGCTGTACCGAAGTGTAGGGCTGTGAACTGAAAAGAATGACTTATGACAGGGTGCATTCTTCCACCAGCAAATAAACAATGAAGCATAGCAGTTTGATGTACCTGGGATTCAGGAAGAACGCGTCCGATACATGTACCGCGACTACCTATCCATCTTTGCAAATGAAGTACTGTTACCTTGCGTCCTCAATGGTGAAACCGTGTGCTGTTTTATGCATACACTACCCTCAAAGGTCACCAATGAACTGTAAAACTGTAGGGTTGTACCCATTTTACTGAGAATATAAACGTACAGAAGCCTTTGATGTACACTTTAACCATTAAAGTTGTTGTTTCCTGTCAGAATATATAACCGCTATGAATTGTGGGAATTCTCGACAATTCGATAAGGTACATTCAATATTAAGCGAATTGCAGAATGTGCCCAACTTTGAGATGAGATTCGTTTTTAAAATAGATGTTGCAGTAAAACAACCTCCACATCATTTCTTTAACTTGGTTGTCACTTCCCCTCTGGTGAATTGTGATGCATTCTGTTAATTCTTGTCTGTTGTAACACCCAATACCTTGTGACATACTAGAGTATATGTGATATTAAATAAGTTCATGCTGCAAATTCCTTGCCATTTAATGCCTCTTCTTTAATTTCTAAAACTTTCCAATAAAAGAGAAGAAAGACATTACATCTGAATGTAGGTGAACAGTGATTCAACTTCTAAATGAAAGCTGGTCCACTGGAAGCAAACAAAACCTTGCAGTATTCCTGTGCATGTGAAAACTGCTGGTGTGTTCTCCTTGATCTCAAGTAGTTTCTGTCTAATCTACAGAGTTGTTGCTTGTTTCCTGTTCAAGTTGTCCTCATGAAGCTCTCCCAGTCGTGGATAACTTGTCTGAAGTGTGAGAGGACTAAGAATGCCAGATTTGTAGTGACATTCTAGTTCCTAGCAAGAAACATTAACAGCATGATCGTCTTCTTCTGTTGTTGTAAATAACTGACCAGTGAAATTTAAGTTTTACCCATTCTGATCAGTTTGAAGGAAATCTGTCTTGACCAAGTGCATTCTCTGCCGAGTTTACTCTACCAGTGGAAGCCCTGCCATTTGCTTGCAGCTGAAGTTCCTGTAAGTTGTAGTTGTGAAACCATCTGATGAGAATAACATTATTCTTGAACCCTTCTTCTATTACAGGGTTGCCTCTGCCATATTTACCTCACTAGAGGAGACAGAAGAATTACTCTTTTGTGAGATGAAGATCTTATTCTGGCCACCTTCCGCCTCAAAGCACTGTGCAGTCCCTGCTAAGTTGCTTCACCAGAGTCAGAGCTGTCATTTGTTTGCAAATGAAAGTCTGTAGCTTGTAGGTGTGACCTATCCGATGAGAAGAACTTCTGTTTATGGTGGATTCTTCTGTTATAGGGGTTGCCTCTGCCATATTCACCTCACTAGAGGAGACAGAGGTACTACCCTTTTGTGAGATGAAGTCTGTATGAAGAATTGCAGATTCTGTCATCTTCCATCTGAATTAAATAAACAATGAAGCAGAGATTCTTCTGTGCATAACAAGAGTGTTGATGGACCGTGCATAGCTTCTAGACTTGCTAGTATAAGCTGCAGAGGGTCAGAAGGTGAATTCTTTTCCCAATGTCGAGGAAAATCTTCTTCTTAAATGGCGAACAGGACCCTACCATGCAGTACCCTGTAAAAGGTCTACAAGCGCCGCAGATCCAGTCAAAAGCAGACTTCTTAATGAAGATGGCTGGCAAACAACAAAGAAAGAATAAATCTTCCAATTCTTATGAAAGAGTGAATTCTTTACAATAAAAACATTCTTCACATCTTCTTCCTCGCCAGCCATGTTGAAATTCTTCGCAAACGAAGATTGTGTCAAACGATGTTTACTCCCTCACGACCAAAATAAAAGTGAGGCTTAACGGGGTTCTTCCGGTGCACGCGCATGCGCGGTCATGCGTATACATACTGGTACCGACAAGAATATTTATTTTAAAAATATTCTCGTTTGGTCGTACTTGTTTGCTCCCGCCAACACGTAAGCAATAGTGAGGATAAGGTAAGGGTATTTTACGCAATAAAAAACATATTTGCACAAATTTCTGTAAATGCAATAGTTTTCCAATTATAACTGATTTACTCAACAGTGAGAACTTCAAAGTAGCTATTACTCAGCTATGAAATGAGCCACAGGTCTGAAACTTCACTATGTTATAGCTGACCCCAAAGTAGGTGAATAACATATTGAAACAAAATACTCTAAATGCAATAGTTTTCAAGTTATAAGTGATTTACTCAACAGTGATAACCTAAAAGTAGCTATTACTCAGCTATGCCATGAGCTACAGGTCTGAAATTTTACTATGTTATAGCTGGCCCAAAAGTAGCATATAACATATTTCTACGAAATTCTCTAAATGCAATAGTTTTTAAGTTACAAGTGATTTTACTCATGATGGAAGTTACTGAAAAGCCCAAAAGTAGCTATTACTCACTTAGCTATTGAGACAGACACCCAACTTACTCACCATATTGTAGCTATGAAAAAAGTAGCTGAATAACATATTTTAACAAAATGCTCTAAATGCAACACTTTTCAAGTTATAAGTGACTTACTCAACAGTGATAACCTAAAAGTAGCTATTACTCAGCTATGCCATGAGCTACAGGTCTGAAATTTTACTATGTTATAGCTGACCCAAAAGTAGCTGAATAACATATTTATACGAAATTCTTTAAATGCAATAGTTTTCAAGTTATAAGCGATTTACTCAACAGTGATAACCTAAAAGTAGCTATTACTCAGCTATGCCATGAGCTACAGGTCTGAAATTTCACTATGTTATAGCTGGCCAAAAAGTAGCTGAATAACATATTTATACGAAATTCTCTAAATGCAATAGTTTTTAAGTTACAAGTGATTTTACTCATAATGGAAGTTACTGAAAAGCCCAAAAGTAGCTATTACTCACTTAGCTATTGAGACAGACACCCAACTTACTCACCATATTGTAGCTATGAAAAAAGTAGCTGAACAACATATTTTCACAAAATGCTGTAAATGCAACACTTTTGAAGTTATAAGTGATTTAGTGCATGATTTCATGAATTTTAATGCATTAAAAATTATTAAAAACATTTATTAAAAAAAAAGTAAGACAGATCCAGGTCTCATACTCACACAAGAGAATCTACCTCTGGCCTAGTACATATATGCAAGATATAAGAGAAATCCCTGCAATAGTCACTGAGAAAATTGTGATAAAAAGTTGAAATTTTCACACTTTTGGTGGGGGTACCCCCCTTGTAATGTCTCTAGCAAACAGACGAACAGACAGATTTGCATGCCTTGAACAATTTTTCATCCTCGATAGATAAGGTATCTTTTAAAAAAAACAGCATGTCTCTAGGCCTTGTAGTTTTGGAGAAGAAGTTGTTCACGCGGACGTGGACGCGTACGCCCACGCCGCAGAGTGATGACATAATGTCAGCTAACTGACAAGTCAGCTGACATAAAAAAGGATTTTATGCAAATCTTCAGTTTTGTTTGGGATTGTGCCACGGCTCTACACGTAAGTGAATTAGAGCCGAGGTAACCATGTCTACCACTGACCAACATTAATGTACAGAATATGCAGGTACATCATTTGTATTTATTATATTTATTTTTCTAAACATAGTTGAGCCTGTTAAAGAAACAAAATAAATAAAACTAGAAATAGGACGCCCTGTTGATAGTAGGTGCGAATAGAAACAGGATAGCATAGAAGAACACACATTATCATGTGTAATGTCCACCCCATGAACCTTTTACCAAAATTGTACAGTAGTCTTACAAGACCCTGTTTCATTTGTAAAATATATCAATGATGCTTAAATATTTATTAGTGTAGATGTAAATTATTTTAGCTTCATGCCTTTTTGCATTGGTTGGGTCGAAAATTTTGACGAAATCACTCTATCTTGCACGGTTAAGAAGATAGAAGCAAATTCCTGTTTTTCTATTTTTGGCAAAAATTTGAAAATTCCAAATGGCCGCCATTTTTGGGAAAAGGAAATTTTTTGAAAATTGCCAAAGAGTACATTTCTTAGATACCCTATGGGTCGAAAATTTCAACGAAATAACTCTATTTTGCACGGTTAAGGCCAATTTGTGTTTTGCCAATTGCAAAGAGTACATTCCTTAGATACCCTGTGGGTTGAAAATTTCGACGAAATCGCTCTATCTCGCACGGTTAAGGAGATAAAAGGAAATTTGTGTTTTGCCATTTTTGGTAAAAATTCGAAAATTCAAAATGGCCGCCATTTTTGGGGAGGGGAAAATTTTTTAAAAATTGCCAAGAGTACACTCCTTAGATACCCTGTGGATCGAAAATTTCGACGAAATCGCTCTATCTCGCACGGTTAAGGAGATAGAAGCAAATTCGTGTTTTGCCATTTTTGGCAAAAATTCGAAAATTCAAAATGGCCGCCATTTTTGGGGAGGGGAAAATTTTTTGAAAATTGTAAAGACTACATTCCTTAGATACCCTTTGGGTCGAAAATTTCGACGGAATCGCTGTATCTCGCACGGTTAAGGAAATGGAAGGAAATTTGTGTTTTGCCATTTTTGGCAAAAATTCGAAAATTCAAAATGGCCACCATTTTTGGGGAGGGGGAAATTTCTTGTAAAGACTACATTCCTTAGATACCCTGTGGGTTGAAAATTTCGACGAAATCGCTGTATCTCGCACGGTTAAGGAGATAGAAGCAAATTTGTGTAACAAAGATTACATTCCTTAGATACCCTGTGGGTCGAAAATTTCGACGAAATCGCTCTATCTCGCATGGTTAAGGAGATAGAGGCAAATTTGTGTTTTGCCATTTTTGGCAAAAATTCGAAAATTCAAAATGGCCGCCATTTTTGGGGAGGGGAAACTTTTTTGAAAATTGCAAAGAGTACATTCCTTAGATACCCTGTGGGTCGAAAATTTCGACGAAATCCCTCTATCTTGCACGGTTAAGGAGATAGAAGGAAATTTGTGCTTTGCCATTTTTGGCAAAAATTCGAAAATTCAAAATGGCCGCCATTTTTGGGGAGGGGAAAATTTTTTGAAAATTGCAAAGAGTACATTCCTTAGATATCCTGTGGGTCGAAAATTTCGACGAAATCGCTCTATCTCGCACGGTTTAGGAGATATGAGCACATTTGCCTTTTTCAGTATTGAAAATAGCCAATTACTCATTTATTTAATTAACTAGAAATAGGACGCCCTGTTGCTTGTAGCTGCGACATATGAATAGAAACAGGATAGCATAGAAGAACACACATTATCATGTGTAATATCCACCCTATCAACCTTTTGTTAAGAAGATAGAAGCAAATTCCTGTTTATCTATTTTTGGCAAAAATTCGAAAATTCAAAATGGCCGCCATTTTTGGGAAAAGGAAAATTTTTTGAAAATTGCCAAGAGTACATTTCTTAGATAGCCTATGGGTCGAAAATTTCAACGAAATAACTCTATTTTGCACGGTTAAGGCCAGTTTGTGTTTTTCCATTTTTGGCAAAAATTCGAAAATTCAAAATGGCCGCCATATGTGGGGAGGGGAAAATTTTTGGAAAATTGCAAAGAGTACATTTCTTAGATACCCGTTGGGTCGAAAATATCGCCGAAATCGCTCTATCTCACACGGTTAAGGAGATAGAAGCAAATTTGTGTTTTGCCATTGTTGGTAAAAATTCGAAATTCAAAATGGCCGCCATTTTTGGGGAGGGGAAAATTTTTTTGAAAATTGCAAAGATTACATTCCTTAGATACCCTGTGGGTCGAAAATTTTGACGAAATCGCTGTATCTCGCATGGTTAAGATGATAGAAGGAAATTTGTGTTTTGCCATTGTTGGTAAAAATTCGAAATTCAAAATGGCCGCCATTTTTGGGGAGGGGAAAATTTTTTGAAAATTGCAAAGATTACATTCCTTAGATACCCTGTGGGTCGAAAATTTTGACGAAATCGCTCTATCTCGCATGGTTAAGGAGATAGAAGCAAATTTGTGTTTTGCCATTTTTGGCAAAAATTCGAAAATTCAAAATGGCCGCCATTTTTGGGGAGGGGAAAATTTTTTTGAAAATTGTAAAGATTACATTCCTTAAATACCCTGTGGGTCGAAAATTTCGACAAAATCGCTCTATCTCGCACGGTTAAGGAGATAGAAGGAAATTTGTGTTTTGCTATTTTTGGCCAAAATTCAAAATGGCCGCCATTTTTGGGGAGGGGAAAATTTTTAAAAATTACCAAGAGTACAATGCTCAGATACCCTGTAGGTCGAAATTTTTGACTAAATCGCTCTATCTCACACAGTTAAGGAGATAGAAGCAAATTTGTGTTTTGCCATTTTTGGCAAAAATTCGAAAATTCAAAATGGCCACCATTTTTGGGGAGGGGAAATTTTTTTTGAAAATTGTAAAGATTACATTCCTTAAATACCCTGTGGGTCGAAAATTTCGACGAAATCGCTCTATCTCGCACAGTTAAGGAGATAGAAGGAAATTTGTGTTTTGCCATTTTTGGCAAAAATTCAAAATGGCCGCCATTTTTGGGGAGGGGAAAATTTTTGGAAAATTGCAAAGAGTACACTCCTTAGATACCCTGTGGGTTGAAAATTTCGATGAAATCGCTCTATCTCGCACGGTTAAGGAGATAGAAGCAAATTTGTGTTTTGCCATTTTTGGCAAAAATTCTAAAATTCAAAATGGCCGCCATCTTTGGGGAGGGGAAAATTTTTTTAAAATTGGCAGGAGTACAATGCTCAGATACCCTGTGGGTCGAAATCTTTGACGAAATCGCTCTATCTCACACAGTTAAGGAGATAGAAGCAAATTTTTTTTTTTGCCATTTTTGGCAAAAATTCGAAAATTCAAAATGGCCGCCATTTTTGGGGAGGGGAAAATTTTTTAAAAATTACCAACAGTACAATGCTCAGATACCCTGTGGGTCGAAATTTTTGACGAAATCGCTCTATCTCGCACGGTTAAGGAGATAGAAGCAAATTTGTGTTTTACCATTTTTGGCAAAAATTCTAAAATTCAAAATGGCCGCCATTTTTGGGGAGGGGCAAATTTTTTAAAAATTACAAGAGTACAATGCTCAGATACCTTGTGGGTCTAAAATTTTGCCGAAATCGCTCTATCTCGCACAGTTAAGGAGATAGAAGCAAATTTGTGTTTTGCCATTTTTGGCAAAAATTCGAAAAATTCAAAATGGCCGCCATTTTTGGGGAGGGGAAAATTTTTTTTAAATTGGCAAGTGTAGAATTATCAGATACCCTGTGGGTCGAAAATTTTGCCGAAATCGCTCTATCTCGCACGGTTAAGGAGATAGAAGGAAATTAGTGTTTTGCCATTTTGGGCAAAAATTCTAAAATTCAAAATGGCCGCCATTTTTGGGGTGGGGCAAATTTTTTAAAAATTACCAAGAGTACAATGCTCAGATACCCTGTGGGTCGAAATTTTTGACGAAATCGCTCTATCTCGCACGGTTAAAGAGATAAAAGGAAATTTGTGTTTTGCCATTTTTGGCAAAAATTCGAAAATTCAAAATGGCCGCCATTTTTGAGGAGGGGAAAATTTTTTTGAAAATTGCAAAGATTACATTCCTTAGATACCCTGTGGATCTAAAATTTTGCCGAAATCGCTCTATCTCGCATGGTTAAGGAGATAGAAGCAAATTTGTGTTTTGCCATTTTGGGCAAAAATTCGAAAATTCAAAATGGCCGCCATTTTTGGGGAGGGGAAAATTTTTGGAAAATTGCAAAGAGTACAGTCCTAAGATACCCTGTGGGTTGAAAATTTCGACGAAATCGCTCTATCTCACACAGTTAAGGAGATAGAAGCAAATTTGTGTTTTGCCATTTTTGGCAAAAATTCGAAAATTCAAAATGGCCGCCATCTTTGGGGAAGGGAAAATTTTTTTTAAATTGGCAAGTGTAGAATTATCAGATACCCTGTGGGTCGAAAATTTTGCCGAAATCGCTCTATCTCGCACGGTTAAGGAGATAGAAGGAAATTAGTGTTTTGCCATTTTTGGCAAAAATTCTAAAATTCAAAATGGCCGCCATTTTTGGGGAGGGGCAAATTTTTTTAAAATTACCAAGAGTACAATGCTCAGATACCCTGTGGGTCGAAATTTTTGACGAAATCGCTCTATCTCGCACGGTTAAGGAGATAAAAGGAAATTTGTGTTTTGCCATTTTTGGCAAAAATTCGAAAATTCAAAATGGCCGCCATTTTTGAGGAGCGGAAAATTTTTTTGAAAATTGCAAAGATTACATTCCTTAGATACCCTGTGGATCGAAAATTTCGACGAAATCGCTCTATCTCGCACGGTTAAGGAGATAGAAGCAAATTCGTGTTTTGCCATTTTGGGCAAAAATTCAAAAATTCAAAATGGCCGCCATTTTTGGGGAGGGGAAAATTTTTTGAAAACTGTAAAGACTACATTCCTTAGATACCCTGTGGGTCGAAAATTTCGACGGAATCGCTGTATCTCGCACGGTTAAGGAAATAGAAGGAAATTTGTGTTTTGCCATTTTTGGCAAAAATTCGAAAATTCAAAATGGCCACCATTTTTGGGAAGGGGGAAATTTCTTGTGAAGACTACATTCCTTAGATACCCTGTGGGTTGAAAATTTCGACGAAATCGCTGTATCTCGCACGGTTAAGGAGATAGAAGCAAATTTGTGTAACAAAGATTACATTCCTTAGATACCCTGTGGGTCGAAAATTTCGACGAAATCGCTCTATCTCGCATGGTTAAGGAGATAGAGGCAAATTTGTGTTTTGCCATTTTTGGCAAAAATTTGAAAATTCAAAATGGCCGCCATTTTTGGGGAGGGGAAACTTTTTTGAAAATTGCAAAGAGTACATTCCTTAGATACCCTGTGGGTCGAAAATTTCGAAGAAATCCCTCTATCTCGCACGGTTAAGGAGATAGAAGGAAATTTGTGCTTAGCCATTTTTGGCAATAATTCGAAAATTCAAAATGGCCGCCATTTTTGGGGAGGGGAAAATTTTTTGAAAATTGCAAAGAGTACATTCCTTAGATATCCTGTGGGTCGAAAATTTCGACGAAATCGCTCTATCTCGCACGGTTAGGAGATATGAGCACACTTGCCTTTTTCAGTATTGAAAATAGCCAATTACTCATTTATTTAATTAACTAGAAATAGGACGCCCTGTTGCTTGTAGCTGTGACATATGAATAGAAACAGGATAGCATAGAAGAACACACATTATCATGTGTAATGTCCACCCTATCAACCTTTTGTTAAGAAGATAGAAGCAAATTCCTGTTTATCTATTTTTGGCAAAAATTCGAAAATTCAAAATGGCCGCCATTTTTGGGAAAAGGAAAATTTTTTGAAAATTGCCAAGAGTACATTTCTTAGATAGCCTATGGGTCGAAAATTTCAACGAAATAACTCTATTTTGCACGGTTAAGGCCAGTTTGTGTTTTTCCATTTTTGGCAAAAATTCGAAAATTCAAAATGGCCGCCATATGTGGGGAGGGGAAAATTTTTGGAAAATTGCAAAGAGTACATTTCTTAGATACCTGTTGGGTCGAAAATATCGCCAAAATCGCTCTATCTCGCACGGTTAAGGAGATAGAAGCAAATTTGTGTTTTGCCATTGTTGGTAAAAATTCGAAATTCAAAATGGCCGCCATTTTTGGGGAGGGGAAAATTTTTTGAAAATTGCAAAGATTACATTCCTTAGATACCCTGTGGGTCGAAAATTTTGACGAAATCGCTCTATCTCGCATGGTTAAGGAGATAGAAGCAAATTTGTGTTTTGCCATTTTTGGCAAAAATTCAAAATGGCCGCCATTTTTGGGGAGGGGAAAATTTTTGGAAAATTGCAAAGAGTACACTCCTTAGATACCCTGTGGGTTGAAAATTTTGCCGAAATCGCTCTATCTCGCACGGTTAAGGAGATAGAAGCAAATTAGTGTTTTGCCATTTTTGGCAAAATTCCAAAGTTCAAAATGGCCGCCATTTTTGGGGAGGGGCAAATTTTTAAAAAATTACCAAGAGTACAATGCTCAGATACCCTGTGGGTCGAAATTTTTGACTAAATCGCTCTATCTCACACAGTTAAGGAGATAGAAGCAAATTTGTGTTTTGCCATTTTTGGCAAAAATTCGAAAATTCAAAATGGCCACCATTTTTGGGGAGGGGAAATTTTTTTTGAAAATTGCAAAGATTACATTCCTTAGATACCCTGTGGATCGAAAATTTCGACGAAATCGCTCTATCTCGCACGGTTAGGAGATATGAGCACATTTGCCTTTTTCAGTATTGAAAATAGCCAATTACTCATTTATTTAATTAACTAGAAATAGGACGCCCTGTTGCTTGTAGCTGTGACATATGAATAGAAACAGGATAGCATAGAAGAACACACATTATCATGTGTAATGTCCACCCTATCAACCTTTTGTTAAGAAGATAGAAGCAAATTCCTGTTTATCTATTTTTGGCAAAAATTTGAAAATTCAAAATGGCCGCCATTTTTGGGAAAAGGAAAATTTTTTGAAAATTGCCAAGAGTACATTTCTTAGATAGCCTATGGGTCGAAAATTTCAACGAAATAACTCTATTTTGCACGGTTAAGGCCAGTTTGTGTTTTTCCATTTTTGGCAAAAATTCGAAAATTCAAAATGGCCGCCATATGTGGGGAGGGGAAAATTTTTGGAAAATTGCAAAGAGTACATTTCTTAGATACCCGTTGGGTCGAAAATATCGCCGAAATCGCTCTATCTCGCACGGTTAAGGAGATAGAAGCAAATTTGTGTTTTGCCATTGTTGGTAAAAATTCGAAATTCAAAATGGCCGCCATTTTTGGGGAGGGGAAAATTTTTTGAAAATTGCAAAGATTACATTCCTTAGATACCCTGTGGGTCGAAAATTTTGACGAAATCGCTCTATCTCGCATGGTTAAGGAGATAGAAGCAAATTTGTGTTTTGCCATTTTTGGCAAAAATTCAAAATGGCCGCCATTTTTGGGGAGGGGAAAATTTTTGGAAAATTGCAAAGAGTACACTCCTTAGATACCCTGTGGGTTGAAAATTTTGCCGAAATCGCTCTATCTCGCACGGTTAAGGAGATAGAAGCAAATTAGTGTTTTGCCATTTTTGGCAAAATTCCAAAGCTCAAAATGGCCGCCATTTTTGGGGAGGGGCAAATTTTTAAAAAATTACCAAGAGTACAATGCTCAGATACCCTGTGGGTCGAAATTTTTGACTAAATCGCTCTATCTCACACAGTTAAGGAGATAGAAGCAAATTTGTGTTTTGCCATTTTTGGCAAAAATTCGAAAATTCAAAATGGCCACCATTTTTGGGGAGGGGAAATTTTTTTTGAAAATTGTAAAGATTACATTCCTTAAATACCCTGTGGGTCGAAAATTTCGACGAAATCGCTCTATCTCGCACAGTTAAGGAGATAGAAGGAAATTTGTGTTTTGCCATTTTTGGCAAAAATTCAAAATGGCCGCCATTTTTGGGGAGGGGAAAATTTTTGGAAAATTGCAAAGAGTACACTCCTTAGATACCCTGTGGGTTGAAAATTTCGACGAAATCGCTCTATCTCGCACGGTTAAGGAGATAGAAGCAAATTTGTGTTTTGCCATTTTTGGCAAAAATTCTAAAATTCAAAATGGCCGCCATCTTTGGGGAGGGGAAAATTTTTTTAAAATTGGCAAGAGTACAATGCTCAGATACCCTGTGGGTCGAAATCTTTGACGAAATCGCTCTATCTCACACAGTTAAGGAGATAGAAGCAAATTTGTGTTTTGCCATTTTTGGCAAAAATTCGAAAATTCAAAATGGCCGCCATTTATGGGGAGGGGAAAATTTTTTAAAAATTACCAAGAGTACAATGCTCAGATACCCTGTGGGTCGAAATTTTTGACGAAATCGCTCTATCTGGCACGGTTAAGGAGATAGAAGCAAATTTGTGTTTTGCCATTTTTGGCAAAAATTCGAAAATTCAAAATGGCCGCCATTTTTGGGGAGGGGAAAATTTTTTGAAAATTGCAAAGATTACATTGCTTAGATACCCTGTGGGTCGAAAATTTCGACGAAATCGCTCTATCTCGCACGGTTAAGGAGATAGAAGCAAATTTGTGTTTTGCCATTTTTGGCAAAAATTTGAAAATTCAAAATGGCCGCCATTTTTGGGGAGGGGAATATTTTTGGAAAATTGCAAAGAGTACACTCCTGAGATACCCTGTCGGTCGAAAATTTCGACGAAATCGCTCTATCTCACACAGTTAAGGAGATAGAAGCAAATTTGTGTTTTGCCATTTTTGGCAAAAATTCGAAAATTCAAAATGGCCGCCATTTTTGGGGAGGGGAAAATTTTTTGACAATTGTAAAGATTACATTCCTTAAATACCCTGTGGGTCGAAAATTTCGACGAAATCGCTCTATCTCGCACGGTTAAGGAGATAGAAGGAAATTTGTGTTTTGCCATTTTTGGCAAAAATTCGAAAATTCAAAATGGCCGCCATTTTCGGGAAGGGGAAAATTTTTGGAAAATTGCAAAGATTACATTCCTTAGATACCCTGTGGGTCGAAAATTTCGACGAAATCGCTCTATCTCGCACGGTTAAGGAGATAGAAGCAAATTTGTGTTTTGCCATTTTTGGCAAAAATTCTAAAATTCAAAATGACCGCCATCTTTGGGGAGGGGAAAATTTTTTTTAAATTGGCAAGAGTAGAATTATCAGATACCCTGTGGGTCGAAAATTTTGCTGAAATCGCTCTATCTCGCACGGTTAAGGAGATAGAAGCAAATTAGTGTTTTGCCATTTTTGGCAAAAATTCGAAAATTCAAAATGGCCGCCATTTTTGGGGAGGGGCAAATTTTTTAAAAATTACCAAGAGTACAATGCTCAGATACCCTGTGGGTCGAAAATTTTGCCGAAATCGCTCTATCTCGCACGGTTAAGGAGATAGAAGCAAATTTGTGTTTTGCCATTTTTGGCAAAAATTCAAAATGGCCGCCATTTTTGGGGAGGGGAAAATTTTTGGAAAATTGCAAAAAATTGCATTCATTAGATACCCTGTGGGTCGAAAATTTCGACGAAATCGCTCTATCTCGCACGGTTAAGGAGATAGAAGCAAATTTGTGTTTTGCCATTTTTGGCAAAAATTCGAAAATTCAAAATGGCCGCCATTTTTTGGGGAGGGGAAAATTTTTGGAAAATTGAAAAAAATTGCATTCATTAGACACCCTGTGGGTCGAAAATTTCGACGAAATCGCTCTATCTCGCACGGTTAAGGAGATAGAAGTAAATTTGTGTTTTGCCATTTTTGGCAAAAATTCGAAAATTCAAAATAGC
Source organism: Sabellastarte sp. h YS-2021 (assembly GCA_964017235.1). Classification (NCBI taxonomy): domain Eukaryota; kingdom Metazoa; phylum Annelida; class Polychaeta; order Sabellida; family Sabellidae; genus Sabellastarte; species Sabellastarte sp. h YS-2021. The sequence goes on from OZ024930.1 coordinate 33,787,755, forward strand.
CGCCATTTTTGGGGAGGGGAAAATTTTTTGAAAATTGCAAAGATAACATTCCTTAGATACCCTGTGGGTCGAAAATTTCGACGAAATTGCTCTATCTCGCACGGTTAAGGAGATAGAAGCAAATTTGTGTTTTGCCATTTTTGGCAAAAATTCGAAAATTCAAAATGGCCGCCATTTTTGGGGAGGGGAAAATTTTTGGAAAATTGCAAAGAGTACATTCCTTAGATACCCTGTGAGTCAAAAATTCTGTCCAAATCGCTCTATCTCTTACGGTTTCTGAGATATTAAGATTTTTTCGTTTTTCGCAAAAATTCAAGATGGCCGCCAAAAGTGGCGAAAATTGAAAATTTTCAATTTTGTACAGAATACTCTTCTACTACCCTGTGAGTCAAAAATTCTGTCGAAATCGCTCTATCTCTTACGGTTTCTGAGATATTAGCAAATAATTACTCAAAAGTAGTACTGAAAATACACAATGAAGTACCTAAATGGCTATTACTCATGTACTGACAAAGCTATCAGTCCCAAATGCAATACCAAGCGAGCTATGGACATAACAATCTTGTATTCAAAATTGTAGTAAAATATCTTTAATTATCTTGGCTTAAATGCACGGAAACCAATGGGTACTGAAAATAGCTGTACTTAAGTATTACTCAGTAAGCAAAAGAGGTACAACAGCCAAAAGCAATCCCAAGCAAGCTACTGACCCAATAAGCCTGCATACCAAATTTGGTGACAATAGCTCTAATACTTTTCCTTTAAATGAGCGGAAACCATGCGTGACGCCGGACATCGGACGCCGGACATCGGACGCCGGACATCGGACGCCGGACATCGGACGGCGAAAAAAGCAAAAATAATATATCCACCCCCCAGGGGGGTGGACATAATTACTCATCTATGAAGCAATTCCCCCCAAAAGCAATCCCATACAAGCTATTAACCCAATGAACCTCCATACCAAATTTCAGAAAGCTAGGCTTAATAGCATTCCTTAAAATGTCTGGAAACCAAAGAGCTACTCAAAAGTAGCAAAGTAGCTATTACTCAGTTAGCTATAGAGCTATCATCACCAAAAGCAATCCCATACAAGCGATTAACCCAATGGTCTGGAAACCAAGTGGGACGCCGGACGGCGGAAAAAGCAAAAATAATATGTCCACCCCCCAGTGGGGTGGACATATTCACACTGGCAGAGTTAAAAGCACAATGCAATATAGGACATGGAGTGGCGCTTTTTTTTTTTTTTTTTTTGGGGGGGGGGGGGGGCACATTATGGTTTTGTAGCGCTTAGTGGCATTCTACCAGTGAACGCTAGCCTACCAGTGAACACCCACCTTATATATCTTTATTAGAGGTCAAGGATGAATGCACCTATTTTCAAACAAAATGGGTGTTCACTGGTATAAAAATGGCCAATAATAAAAATATTGTCAAAATATAACACTTTCAAAATTATTGAAAAGCCTAATCAAAGCATTAATTAATTGAAATCTGTCTGGCAATAATTGATACCCGGCGGTAATTGGTAGCAAGGCAGTACATGGGTGGACACAAAGATAAACGGACACGAAGATAAACGGTCTGAAGAACTTTTCAAATATAAGGGGTGTAAACGACAAATTTGCACAAACTAAGAAAGAGAATAGACTTAAACAAAGCTTGTTAAGACATTTGATATTTACTTTGTTCAATTTAATTATTTATACCACTAAAACGAGCCAAGTTCTGAAAACGTTTATCTTTGTGTCCAGTTTATCTTTGTGTTCACCCTAGCCCTAATATAGAACGTTATGTGAGACGCGGACCTCCGCTGACATAACGTCCTACCGCGACCCATTTAAAAATCACAGATATTTTAATTTTCACCTTTATACACTTACATAAATGAAATATATCTTGGTTACTTGCTGTTATAAGATGCCTTGTATATAATGTTATCAGTCTAAAACCTGAAAGCAGATATCATCCATGAAATAATAACAATACGGAGGTGATTTATTTGTGCTACCTTCAATGTTTATATTTGTCATCCATTTTCGTGTGTGCAGTTAAAAGTTTGGCACTTGCTAAATCTCAATCTCCACCAAATTCATTTTAGAACTTGGTCCTATTTCTTAAAGTTGGAGAAACATTACTTTTTTCAGAATTTCATAAAAAAACATCCACTGTTTTTAACAAATAATAATTCTTTTAAGAAACATTGTTAAGAATCAGAATGTTTTTTTTATAAATTGTTAAATTGACACATTGAAAACCTTAACTGTGCATAAAGTTTGTTTAATTTTCATGTAGCTTGTTCATCATGAAGGAATTCTTCGAATAATCAAAATAATTACAAATTCATTTACATGGAAATCTTGAAAAATATCTAGTCCACTATATTTTTCTTATTCTAAAAGTATTTCCAATATATGTATCTGTTTGTTTTCTGTGAAATACTGGGGGTAATTCTACTTCTGGGCCCTTATCAGCTCAAGATCAGATCAGGATCAAGGAAAATGGTTCAGCTGATCTTTGGCTCAAGTCTGTATTCACAAAGGAAGGATCAGCTGAGCCAAAAATTTTGAAAATTTCACATAGCAACGCATAAGTTAATTACTTTTATACATTGTAAACAGCATTTTTATGCCTGAATTTCCACAAAATATACATTAATATAAATTTGATTCATTATTTTTTTCACTGAAAATTTTTTAAATATTTGATATTTAATCCAAAAATTAAGGCACTGCCCACTTTTGATCGAGAAAAAACAACAAAATCTGACCTATTTTACACATCAATAAAAGCATACTTAAAACAGGATAAAAGTATTCAAAACTTATTAATTAACAATATATAGGGATTGAAGATTATTAACCAATGATTTATTTTTCATATGTTTACTATTTTAGTTAATTATAAAGCTACAAACTTTGATCCAAAACTTAATCCTTCAACATAGGTGGATCAAAGTTAAGTCAAAAGATAAGCCAAAACTCAGCTTAGCTTCTTTGTCAATACTAAGTTGATTCTGATCCATTTTTTAGCTCAAGTTAAGCCAAAAATCCGCTTAAGTTGAACTTGATCCCTTTTGTGAATACGGCCCCTGCTTCATGCCTTTGTGACATGTCTTAGTATGTAAACAGTATTATAAATATTTCATTATTTATACATATTTAAAAAGGTGTATTTCAGGGATGCATATTACATGTTATTTAACAGGTAAATGAAATTGAAGTACTAATTAATTGAAGTAATTAGTCTAATTGGGAGAAGAACCAGAAGAAATGCCAGTTTATAATCTTTGGCTTTATTTTAGACAAAATTAACCAATTAAAATTTTTACTAAAACACAAATGTCAGATTGCTTCTGTCCCATACACATTTCTACAATAATTATCAATTGCTATTTAAATTTGTCATTTACAGCAATTCCCATTTAAGGTGTGTATTACTATTTTTGATCAATGATTGTGAATACTTGAAGAAGTTGATATTTGTGTAATCTGTTTCAAGGTAGCATTACTTGATAACTGCATTGTAAAACCTATAACATCTGTTGCATTTTTAAAAATTGCAAAATATGTCCACATTGTATGCATTAATTGTTTGAGAAAATTAATAAAAAAGAAATCCTTCCATCATGCATTTTAAATAAAATGAAGTGACAGTTTGGGTTGTATGAAAGGAAAGCAGTGTGAAACATTATATAGGTTATATCATTTGCATTGTTTTGGGTTGGGTGTTGCAGCAAGGAAAGGAATAACATTACAAAGGTCATATCACTAGCGACAGTCTGGGTTGGGTGTTGCAGCAAAGAAGTGCAAAACATTGAATAAGTTATATCACTGGTATTAATTTGGGTTGGGTATTGGAGGAAACCAACGGAAAACAATGCACTGGTCATATGAGAAATTGTAGTTTGTAATGACATGAACTGGAAAGCCATGCAAACATGGAGTAATAGGCCATGGATATAAATACCCAAAGTGTAACAATGGCAGATGACAGTGTATTTAGCATACATATCTTCCTTTTTCCTGTGTATTGTATAAAGAATCATTACAATACATAATGCCTAACAAAATATGTCTATGTCTGTTAATGTCTTCAGAAGACCCTGTAAGACACATGCCACATACTTATAATTAGGTTTACTTAAATATATCAATACCTACAAAATATCTGAAATATGAGCAATAAAATGTATAATAATATTGCTTTTCAACAGTTAATAACATGGTTAGTATCTTTATGAACAAGATGTTTATTTATGATCATCTCTATACAATTTTTGTAACCCCTTTCTTATAAATGTGTATTGTCACTACCTTAAGTTATTTTCATTTATTTACAGTTTTCATAGATGTTAGCATTAAAATCAATAATTGTGGGTGCAAAGTTCACATTATGAAGGTCAAACTTCATATTGTCATATAAATACTTTTTGTACTGAGGGAGTGTGAAGTAAGTTGAACAAGGGTAGAGAGATCTACTTCTCTCAAAGATTAGTGTGAGGACTGAGAGTTGATTCCAAAAGGGGTTCAAATATATGGTAATCTTAGTGGGTTCCTGTTGGAGTTCTTGTGAGGGGGATCAGAAAACCCTCCACATAGCGTGAATGGGTGTTGGGGGTAATCAACAATGAGTGTCTAGGGAATGATTGCCTTGATAATGTTTCATTAATTGTATCCACCGGAGGCATCCGGTCAATACTTTGGTTTAGCATTTGCTACGCCGCCGCCGTAGAGAGATTTTCGGCGTTAACACTCTAAGAGGAAAATTACATCAGCACCAAATTTGCAGGATATCTTCATTGGGGGGTAAGCTTCTCTGGGAAGGAAATTAGCCTCATTCTGAAAAACAAGATGGCCGCCGCGGGCATTTCTTTGAAAATTATCTACATTTTTCTACTGGCTGTTTCTCATAGGTAGAAGGTTGAATGTCTTCATAGGTGATATGTATAACAGATATATATGTCCTCTACAACCTTGCAGACATTTGACCTTGAAGCTCTCAATTCAAGGTCATCCATAGAGTGCCAAAGTAACCCACATAGTGGACTTTAAAAGTGGTTATATCTCCCTTATTATCGGTCCTAGAGATTTGCAAGGTGAAACCAAAATATAGGAAATCATGGGCTGCGAATCTTTTGATGTGGTCAGATTTGACCTTGGGCCCCTCCTTCAAGGTTAAACGAGGATAGCCAAACTTAATAGTGCTTATAACTCGCTTATTATTGGTCCTAAATGTTTGGGATGGTAAAGCAACTTATAGGAAATCATGGGCTGGGAATCTTTTGATGTAGTCAGATTTGACCTTGAGCCCCTCCTTCAAGGTCAAACGAGGACAGCCAAACTTAAAAGGGTTTATAACTCTTTTATTATTGATCCTAGAGGTTTGCAATGTGAAACCAACTTGCAGGATATTGTGCGCTGGGAATCTTCTGAGGTCAGATTTGATCTTTGACCCCTCCTTCAAGGTCAAACGATGGTTCACTGGCTTTGGTGAGTTGTCTTTCCGGTGGATACAGATTTGCATCGGTTCTCCGATGCGTAGGTTTAGTTATATTTTGATGCTTAATTTTTCATAATTAATTATATGAAGAGGATTTGCAACTCTTTATTGGTTGCAAATATGGAGAAATATATATTTCAGCTTTGTTTTAATTTCTGTATTTTTATTTTATTTATTCGTTAATATTCATTTGCTTCATTTATGTGTATTATGAAAACTGTGAAATGTGATATCCAATACTTCTTATTTGTATTATTCGTAAAGAAATAATTAATCTATATAATTTCTGTGCCCCTAATTTTTTTTTAAACTTTTTCCTTTCTCTTTACCGCATCAATTTTCTGGTGATTAAAAACACTACAGACTACAACTAGATTGGGCATTCTACCAGTGAACGCTAGCCTACCAGTGAACACCCACCTTATATATCTTTATTAGAGGTCAAGGATGAATGCACCTATTTTCAAACAAAATGGGTGTTCACTGGTATAAAAATGGCCAATAATAAAAATATTGTCAAAATATAACACTTTCAAAATTATTGAAAAGCCTAATCAAAGCATTAATTAATTGAAATCTGTCTGGCAATAATTGATACCCGGCGGTAATTGGTAGCAAGGCAGTACATGGGTGGACACAAAGATAAACGGACACGAAGATAAACGGTCTGAAGAACTTTTCAAATATAAGGGGTGTAAACGACAAATTTGCACAAACTAAGAAAGAGAATAGACTTAAACAAAGCTTGTTAAGACATTTGATATTTACTTTGTTCAATTTAATTATTTATACCACTAAAACGAGCCAAGTTCTGAAAACGTTTATCTTTGTGTCCAGTTTATCTTTGTGTTCACCCTAGCCCTAATATAGAACGTTATGTGAGACGCGGACCTCCGCTGACATAACGTCCTACCGCGACCCATTTAAAAATCACAGATATTTTAATTTTCACCTTTATACACTTACATAAATGAAATATATCTTGGTTACTTGCTGTTATAAGATGCCTTGTATATAATGTTATCAGTCTAAAACCTGAAAGCAGATATCATCCATGAAATAATAACAATACGGAGGTGATTTATTTGTGCTACCTTCAATGTTTATATTTGTCATCCATTTTCGTGTGTGCAGTTAAAAGTTTGGCACTTGCTAAATCTCAATCTCCACCAAATTCATTTTAGAACTTGGTCCTATTTCTTAAAGTTGGAGAAACATTACTTTTTTCAGAATTTCATAAAAAAACATCCAATGTTTTTAACAAATAATAATTCTTTTAAGAAACATTGTTAAGAATCAGAATGTTTTTTTTATAAATTGTTAAATTGACACATTGAAAACCTTAACTGTGCATAAAGTTTGTTTAATTTTCATGTAGCTTGTTCATCATGAAGGAATTCTTCGAATAATCAAAATAATTACAAATTCATTTACATGGAAATCTTGAAAAATATCTAGTCCACTATATTTTTCTTATTCTAAAAGTATTTCCAATATATGTAACTGTTTGTTTTCTGTGAAATACTGGGGGTAATTCTACTTCTGGGCCCTTATCAGCTCAAGATCAGATCAGGATCAAGGAAAATGGTTCAGCTGATCTTTGGCTCAAGTCTGTATTCACAAAGGAAGGATCAGCTGAGCCAAAAATTTTGAAAATTTCACATAGCAACGCATAAGTTAATTACTTTTATACATTGTAAACAGCATTTTTATGCCTGAATTTCCACAAAATATACATTAATATAAATTTGATTCATTATTTTTTTCACTGAAAATTTTTTAAATATTTGATATTTAATCCAAAAATTAAGGCACTGCCCACTTTTGATCGAGAAAAAACAACAAAATCTGACCTATTTTACACATCAATAAAAGCATACTTAAAACAGGATAAAAGTATTCAAAACTTATTAATTAACAATATATAGGGATTGAAGATTATTAACCAATGATTTATTTTTCATATGTTTACTATTTTAGTTAATTATAAAGCTACAAACTTTGATCCAAAACTTAATCCTTCAACATAGGTGGATCAAAGTTAAGTCAAAAGATAAGCCAAAACTCAGCTTAGCTTCTTTGTCAATACTAAGTTGATTCTGATCCATTTTTTAGCTCAAGTTAAGCCAAAAATCCGCTTAAGTTGAACTTGATCCCTTTTGTGAATACGGCCCCTGCTTCATGCCTTTGTGACATGTCTTAGTATGTAAACAGTATTATAAATATTTCATTATTTATACATATTTAAAAAGGTGTATTTCAGGGATGCATATTACATGTTATTTAACAGGTAAATGAAATTGAAGTACTAATTAATTGAAGTAATTAGTCTAATTGGGAGAAGAACCAGAAGAAATGCCAGTTTATAATCTTTGGCTTTATTTTAGACAAAATTAACCAATTAAAATTTTTACTAAAACACAAATGTCAGATTGCTTCTGTCCCATACACATTTCTACAATAATTATCAATTGCTATTTAAATTTGTCATTTACAGCAATTCCCATTTAAGGTGTGTATTACTATTTTTGATCAATGATTGTGAATACTTGAAGAAGTTGATATTTGTGTAATCTGTTTCAAGGTAGCATTACTTGATAACTGCATTGTAAAACCTATAACATCTGTTGCATTTTTAAAAATTGCAAAATATGTCCACATTGTATGCATTAATTGTTTGAGAAAATTAATAAAAAAGAAATCCTTCCATCATGCATTTTAAATAAAATGAAGTGACAGTTTGGGTTGTATGAAAGGAAAGCAGTGTGAAACATTATATAGGTTATATCATTTGCATTGTTTTGGGTTGGGTGTTGCAGCAAGGAAAGGAATAACATTACAAAGGTCATATCACTAGCGACAGTCTGGGTTGGGTGTTGCAGCAAAGAAGTGCAAAACATTGAATAAGTTATATCACTGGTATTAATTTGGGTTGGGTATTGGAGGAAACCAACGGAAAACAATGCACTGGTCATATGAGAAATTGTAGTTTGTAATGACATGAACTGGAAAGCCATGCAAACATGGAGTAATAGGCCATGGATATAAATACCCAAAGTGTAACAATGGCAGATGACAGTGTATTTAGCATACATATCTTCCTTTTTCCTGTGTATTGTATAAAGAATCATTACAATACATAATGCCTAACAAAATATGTCTATGTCTGTTAATGTCTTCAGAAGACCCTGTAAGACACATGCCACATACTTATAATTAGGTTTACTTAAATATATCAATACCTACAAAATATCTGAAATATGAGCAATAAAATGTATAATAATATTGCTTTTCAACAGTTAATAACATGGTTAGTATCTTTATGAACAAGATGTTTATTTATGATCATCTCTATACAATTTTTGTAACCCCTTTCTTATAAATGTGTATTGTCACTACCTTAAGTTATTTTCATTTATTTACAGTTTTCATAGATGTTAGCATTAAAATCAATAATTGTGGGTGCAAAGTTCACATTATGAAGGTCAAACTTCATATTGTCATATAAATACTTTTTGTACTGAGGGAGTGTGAAGTAAGTTGAACAAGGGTAGAGAGATCTACTTCTCTCAAAGATTAGTGTGAGGACTGAGAGTTGATTCCAAAAGGGGTTCAAATATATGGTAATCTTAGTGGGTTCCTGTTGGAGTTCTTGTGAGGGGGATCAGAAAACCCTCCACATAGCGTGAATGGGTGTTGGGGGTAATCAACAATGAGTGTCTAGGGAATGATTGCCTTGATAATGTTTCATTAATTGTATCCACCGGAGGCATCCGGTCAATACTTTGGTTTAGCATTTGCTACGCCGCCGCCGTAGAGAGATTTTCGGCGTTAACACTCTAAGAGGAAAATTACATCAGCACCAAATTTGCAGGATATCTTCATTGGGGGGTAAGCTTCTCTGGGAAGGAAATTAGCCTCATTCTGAAAAACAAGATGGCCGCCGCGGGCATTTCTTTGAAAATTATCTACATTTTTCTACTGGCTGTTTCTCATAGGTAGAAGGTTGAATGTCTTCATAGGTGATATGTATAACAGATATATATGTCCTCTACAACCTTGCAGACATTTGACCTTGAAGCTCTCAATTCAAGGTCATCCATAGAGTGCCAAAGTAACCCACATAGTGGACTTTAAAAGTGGTTATATCTCCCTTATTATCGGTCCTAGAGATTTGCAAGGTGAAACCAAAATATAGGAAATCATGGGCTGCGAATCTTTTGATGTGGTCAGATTTGACCTTGGGCCCCTCCTTCAAGGTTAAACGAGGATAGCCAAACTTAATAGTGCTTATAACTCGCTTATTATTGGTCCTAAATGTTTGGGATGGTAAAGCAACTTATAGGAAATCATGGGCTGGGAATCTTTTGATGTAGTCAGATTTGACCTTGAGCCCCTCCTTCAAGGTCAAACGAGGACAGCCAAACTTAAAAGGGTTTATAACTCTTTTATTATTGATCCTAGAGGTTTGCAATGTGAAACCAACTTGCAGGATATTGTGCGCTGGGAATCTTCTGAGGTCAGATTTGATCTTTGACCCCTCCTTCAAGGTCAAACGATGGTTCACTGGCTTTGGTGAGTTGTCTTTCCGGTGGATACAGATTTGCATCGGTTCTCCGATGCGTAGGTTTAGTTATATTTTGATGCTTAATTTTTCATAATTAATTATATGAAGAGGATTTGCAACTCTTTATTGGTTGCAAATATGGAGAAATATATATTTCAGCTTTGTTTTAATTTCTGTATTTTTATTTTATTTATTCGTTAATATTCATTTGCTTCATTTATGTGTATTATGAAAACTGTGAAATGTGATATCCAATACTTCTTATTTGTATTATTCGTAAAGAAATAATTAATCTATATAATTTCTGTGCCCCTAATTTTTTTTTAAACTTTTTCCTTTCTCTTTACCGCATCAATTTTCTGGTGATTAAAAACACTACAGACTACAACTAGATTGGGCCAACTCGGCGCCAACATATCCCCAGACAGGTCATCACTCACGCCACAAGTTTTGATCGGGAATTTTTTAAAACATAATTACCCATTATTATATGAACTTCAGCACATCAATCTACTCTGTTTATATCTTCCCAAGGAAGATGGTGTATCCCCAGACGCCGAATACATAACTCAAATTATATTTTCAATCTTCCTGCAATGATAACTCTAAACCTATTTTCAAAGTATTTAAATGATTGATGATTGAATGTCCATTCTAAAATAATAATCCCAATAGAGCATATCTGTTTCTATATTTGTTGACAAATAAAATATTATTTTTAACTCAACTCATCATATTTTTCAATCTTCCTTCAAAGTATTTAAATGATTGATGATTCAATGTCCATTCTAAAATTCATAATCCCAAAAGCGCATATCTGTTTCTATATTTGTTCACAAATAAAATATTATTTAAAAAAAAATTATTTATATTATTATTTTATTATATTATTTTTAGAATTTGCAAATTGTTTTCAGTTATTCATTTCCTCTATACCTATATATGTGGTCCATATATATGCAACCTAAATATGTGACACAATCTCAGTTCTGACTCCCCTTTGTGTTATATGTAATGAAGCCCACCACCTCCCACCCCCACCCCTCTCCCCTTCTCCACACCTCTCTCACTATTACACAAGATCTGCAACCCCATTGAGTTCTTTGTTTCTCATCTGATATCATTAAATACCTTTGTTTATTTAGTGTCACTCAATATAGCTGGAGGTCCCAGAGGTGGGTGGGGGGAATCCGGGTGGGGGATGTGGGTTGAGCATAAATGGTAAACAAACAATCTATATAAAAGGGGTACTCAAATACAAAAAGAATTGAGAATTTTAAGTATGTGATTATCAACTGAAATGAGTTCATAACTGTAGGAGCTGTGCCAAAATTAACTGAGGCAAGTTGAATAAACCTGGGCTAGTTGGGGGTTAAAAATCCCCTAGTTTTACTACATAAGGATATAATTTCATTAATATTGGGACTTCAAGCTCACTTAAAGTGTCCATTTTGTCTACTTGAATATGTTTAACCAGTTTCATTTTAAAAAGTTAAAAACTCAGCAAGCAGAGGTATAACACACAAAAATAAGTTCTTAAAAGACTAAGATAGCCATAACATTATTAATATTCAAAATTTAAATAGACAGGCATTTCCTTTTAAAAATTCAAATATTTCAGCTCTATAACCCACATAGTTTGACAGTTACTGGGCTTTAAAGTGGCATAATATCCATAAATTGGGTTTCTGTGGGCATTTTACAATTGTTAAAGAGACCTCAGCAATTAAACTACAGATCTGAAACTTTTTGGGGGACATACATAACAAACAAAAATTATATATAATACAGTTTAAGACTTGTCACACTAAGCATTTCCAAATAACAGGGCAAAATACGGAAAAAATGTCAAAAAAGGCACTTGGGCGAGTGTCTATGGCCCTCATACACAGGTTAAATGTCTACTGAAAACCTTGATTTTCGGCATATGTAAAAATGACATAATAATGCATTCCCAGATGGGATTTCAGCTCCATCAATCACATAGTTTAACAGTTACAGGGCTTAAAGGTGGTAAAAAGTCCAAATATTGGGTCATTGTGGGCCTTTTAGAGATCTTGATGTGGCTTTCAAATTAAAGCTTCAGACTTAAAATTTGTTACATACTAAGATTACACATAGAATATGTATCTAATAAAGTTTGAAACTTCTCAGACTTACCATTTCCAAGTTACAGAGCAAAATATGTGAAAAATGTCTTAAAAGGGTCACTCAGGTGGGTGTTTAAGGTCCTCATACACAGGTTAAATGTCCACTTGAAGCCTTGATTTTTGGCACATGTAAAAAGAACATAATAATGTATTCCCAGATGAGATTTCAGCTCTATCAGTCACATAGTTTAACAGTCACAGGCCTTAAAATTGGCAAAAAGTCCAAATACTGGGTCTTTATGGAGCCTTCTAGAGACCTAAATGTGGCCTTCAAATTAAAGCTTCAGACTTAAAATTTGTCACATACTAAGATTACACATAGAATATGCATCTAATACAGTTTGAAACTTCTTAGACTTACCATTTCCAAGTTACAGGGAAAATATGTGAAAAATGTCTAAATATGGTCACTCGGGTGGGGATTTATGGTCCTCATACACAGGTTAAATGTCTTCTTAAAGCCTTAATTTTTGGCACATATAAAAATAAAATACTAATATCTTCTCAGATAGGATTTGAGCTCTATCAGTCACATAGTTTGACAGTCACAGGGCTTAAAATTAGCAAAAAGTCCAAATATTGGGTCTTTGGGAGCCTTTTAGAGACCTCAATTTGACCTTCAAAATTAAAGCTTCAGACTTAAAATCTGTTACATACTAAGATTACACACAGAATATATATCTAATACAGTTTGAAACTTCTCAGACTTACCATTTCCAAGTTACAGGGAAAAAGATGTGAAAAATGTCTTATAAGGGTCACTCGGGTGGGTGTTTATGGTCCTGATACACAGGTTAACTGTCTATTAAAGGCCTAAATGTTGGGGCACATATAAGAAAACACATAGATATATTCCCAGATGATATTTAACTTAGATGAGAGACATAGTTTGAAAGCTACAGTGCTTGAAAGTGGCAAAAAGTGCATAAATTGGGTCTCTGTGGGCACTTTTGAGACCTTAAGTCGACCCCTTTGGGTAAACCTACAGCCCTAAAATTTTCTACAGACAAGGATTACATATCAAAGTTATACCTAGCGCAGTTTGAGACTCATCAGAATTATCACTTCCAAATTATAGGGCAAAATATGTGAAAAGTATAGCAAAAAAATCCCTAAGTGGGGGTATTTATGGGCCTCAAACACACTTTTCTCCTCAACTTAAAGTCATGATTTTCAGCACATGTACTAAGAACATATTAATGTGTTGTCAGGTAAAATTTCAGCCAGCTGAGCATCATAGTTTGTGACCTACAGGGCTCTAAGTGGCCAAAAGTCCAATTTCTGACCTTAAGGTGGCCATAAGTTCTTTTTTACTGGGAGTTTAAGGTCACCTTAAAATATGGATCTTCCTTTGGGCACCCTTAACATGTGTACCAAGTTTGAAAAAAATATATTAATTTGTTTTTGAGTTATCGCGTCCACAAGGAAATTTCTACGGCGGCGGCGGCGGCGCGACGGACCTGAATCCAATATATCCCCGACTTTCGTCTGGGGATATAATAATTACCATTCAAAGTTAAGTAAACAACATAAAAAAATACAACCAAGTGTTGTAGTTTAGGTTTGGGATGTATGAAAAGTTTTTCTTTGGTGTTAATATTTATTTAAAGGTTTAACAATTTAATATTTAACAAACAACAGTTCCAAATGTTTCACACAAAAGATCCTAACTTCATAATATCTCATTACTTTTTCTGTCTCACTTATGCCTCTCTGTCTGTATTCAATATCCACTATTCTTAATTTTGTATTCTCTGCCCTAATTCATATGTTCTGACTTTGCTGTTCTCATTTCAAGTTCCGAGGTGATTCAGTTCATATATTCTCTGTATTTATACTAAAACATCCCTATATTGTATTCTGCTTAATTAATGCTACAATTGTCTTGATGATAATAATTATATTTTAACAAATACAGACTGTAAAACAATACACGAAAGGCTAAATCCCTAAAACTACATTGATATGCCGAGTAAATTTTGAACGGCATATTTGCACACATATTACCACAAGTATAAAGTGTTATTTGAATTCTTTAACTTATATATATGTGCCATTCACTAATATTCAATGCCAATCAAACTAGCATGTATGTATTTGACCCTATTCTTGAAATGTAAACAAACGTTCAACATTGCATAGTTATCTACAAAAGGAAATCTTGGGTTGTCAAAGTAGTGTAGTGTAACAACAAAGGTATTTTAAACCGGATACAGCTATATAGACACAAGAAGGACTTTTTAAAGTATATGAAGTAATTTCCCACAGTTCAAAATTTATACAGAAAATAAGTACATGTGAGCTCTGTCCCTCGCCATTGCGTACCATCAGTATATCAATAGCAATTGGCGACGGGACAGAAGCTCGGTCTATTGGTAATTATTTTTAGATTATTTAAAGCAGAAATTGAGGAAATCTCAAATATCTGTGATTTTTAAATGGGTCGCGGTAGGACGTTAGTATGCGGTTACGCAAATTTACTAACGGTCTACATTAGGGCTGTGTCCACCCGTTAGACCGATTTTCTATCCCATCACCAATTGCTATTGAAATACTGATGGACGCAATGGCGAGGGACAGAGCTCACATGTACTTGTTTTCTATGTAAATCTTGAAGTACATATTTCTGTTCTAGTGGCCAATTAGTCTTGTTCCTTTGAATTAGTTGTAGGTGAAAAAAAATTATAATATAAATATATCTAGAAAACATTTCAGACATTACTATAACATACATTTATGGCACCAGAAAAGGTTGGTGAAGTTAGTTTACATTTCATAAATATGTAGAAATTTATTCATGGCAGCTGGGTAGGCATTAAATATTTGTGAACGGCACATATATGTACCTCAAAGAATGAAAATAACACTATATATTTGTGCCAATATGTGTACAAATATGCCATTCAAGATTTACACAGAAAACAAGTACATGTGAGCTCTGTCCCTCGCCATTGCGTACCATCAGAAATATCAAGAGCAATTGGCGACAGGACAGAACTCGGTCTATCCACCCGTGTACTGTATGTCATTTGATAATTTTGTTTATGAAGAATATGAGCTAAACCTACTAATATAAAGTAAATTTTAAATATTATGTAAAGTATGGGCATTTACTGGTAGAAAGCCACTACTACGTACAATACTGCTTCTAGGCATAAGTTGGCCGCGGTCATAAGTTGGCCGCCATCACCAAATCTTGAAATTGCTACAAATTTGAAAGCTGATTGCAATCGTAAATGGTCCATTATTATTACATTTATGATTTTTATTCATTTTAAACACTGTACAAAGACTTATTTGTCTGTTTGGCCCAATTAAAATAGTGGCAGCCAACTTATGACCGCGGCCAACTTATGCCTAGAAGCAGTACAGTACGACCTGACCCCAGCAATAGTTTGCATTTTACAATGTGATCACAGCATGGTCATTTACTCAAAAAAATACATGTTGTTATATATTTATGTTTCCATGTGTGCATCTGTATTTACCCATGTGAAGTAAGCACAATATACTGTATGGCTAGCATAATTTGTCTGCATCTAGTGGCATTCTACTGCTTCCCTGCATAAGTTGGCCACAGTCATAAGTTGACCGCCCTCACCACAGCTTCACAGGGCTTTAACTGGGATCCCATAATTTCGCCCACCAAATTATTATTTCACGAAACGTACTTTTTGGTACTTATATGTAACAGCACAATCAATACTGTCATAAATAATTAAATCATATAAGTAATACTTTCAAGGTGAGTATTTTAATATTATATCTTTAAAGAAGAGTTACCCTCGAGTTTAGTAATATAACTGAATATTTACAAGGCCTAAAACTGTCGCCGATTATATTCTTTAGGCGAAATTGAGATTTGGTAGTGCTTAAAATGATATTGGATCAGGGATGTTTTTTTTTTCTTCTTACTTTTTTATATTTGGATGGCATTTAATTGTAATGTAGAATATTTAAAAAGTAATTACATGATCAAACTGATATAGTTCAACATTATATCTGGCATTTCAGAATCACGAATTTTGAGTTTAAACATGAAAAAGTTCCCTTTTTCAAGATTTTGTTTAAAAGACTGGCACCATATTGATGTAAGGTTTTAGCCAAATAATAGGCTTAACTTTTGTACATTAAAAATATAAAAAACTTAAGCCTAAGATTTGACTAAGATCTATAATGTACGTGGTCCGTGGTGTTTAACAGTGTATCATCACAAAGATAGTTTCTATTCTAGTGAGAAACTTATTACATCAGGGGTGGAATTCACTAACATTTCTATACTTAGAATAAGAATTTTCTTAGAATTATTTTTTTAAAAATCTAAGAATAAGAATTTTTGGTATTCACAAAATTCTAATTCTTATATTTTTTTTTCTCTTTTTTTTTGTTTTGAATGTGTTTATTGGATATATAGACCACATTACAATATATTCTAACATGATGACTTGTGCAGAAATGAGTTTTAGTTCTATGCATACACATTTATCTGAGACAACAATTGCACTGCTGTTCCATCCTGTGTACACATTTATGTCGCAACAATAGACTTTATTATAGATATGGTTTCTTTGAATCATAAATCCCATTACAATATCAACCATTTGCTTTTAAGCTATTATTATTACTTGTTAAATGTACAGTAAAATGAAAATATATATTCTATGTACAATGGATGGAACAGCCGGTTGCTAAGGTCACCACAATATAAAGAAATATACATGAAACAATTTATTCCTTGTAAAAATGAAAAAAAAAAAGAAATGAAAAAGTCTCTTAAATAAGCCTAGATGTCATGTTAGAATAGAAATAATCCACTTGTGCTAATGGTTTGTATACGGTATTTAACCATGGCACTTCCAGATAATTTTACTCAGCCATCAGCTTTGTAAAATTATTACCGGAAGAGCCATGGTTAAATGCTGTATACAAACCATCATCACTCATGGATTATTTCTGCAAGAAGTCATATTGTAAGACATAATACATAACTGAGTACCAAGACAAATACACACGAACAGATGGCTACAAGGACTAACATATTTAATACAAAACATAAAAAGGTACACATTAAAAGTACTCCAGTACACTTAATAAACTTTTGACTGTAATACCTTTAACTACCAAAGATGTAATGCTAAGGTGACACTAATATTATTGCATTTACAATGTCCATGTTAAACAAAAAGGGTTTTCAGCTTCAATGAAACTTATATAAACCAGTTTATGCTTTCTATCCTATCCAATAACTTTCTATCAATATCAGCAAGAGATTTTTGTAAATTTTTTTATTATATTTAATTCTTTTCTGTGCAATACTTTAAAACTCCAAAAACTTAGTGTATATATTTTTTTTTCTGTCTGCTTTGCAAAAATTCAAGTAATGTTTCCAAAGAGGGTGAAAATCTTCAAAAATTTATAAATGGGCCTTTTGAGCTGATTTATTCCTATGCCAAAGATGACTTCACAAATAGTGAACTGTATTCTACCTATAACATCATTTTGTTGGTTAAGCCAAACCTCCGTTTTTTCCCAAAATTTCCCCAAAAATGAAAGTGGACATAGATACAAATGATGCTCTATGATACCTACCGCTATGCTTTCTGCTATGGCACTACTATTACAATACAGTTCTGATTTAACTTTTCATTGGCACAAATTATAATTGCAAGGTAGGTATGCTTTGGTGTACAGGTAGGTCTTAAGCTACTTTCTGAAAGAGGCTAGGGAGGGAAAGGCACGAATCTCATCTGGAAGAGCATTCCAAACAGTGGGAGTATCAAATGCAAAACTATTACCAAACTGTTTGACAGATTTGTGAACAGAAGGGTAGAACTTTGGAATGACAAGGTAATTACCACCACTTTGACTGTGCCTGATACTATAAGAACTGCAGTAGGAAGAAAGATGTGGTGCATAATATATACTTAGGAAAATGTGTGAAGAAACTTATAAACAAGTGTGGCTGTCTTGAACACTGTGGGCTATTCAACAGGAAGCCAATGCAATTTCTTAAGCACAAGAGTAATACTGGTGTATCTACTGATGTGTGATACAATTCTGGCTGCACTAAGAGGAAGTAGGTCTTTCCATGGCCAGGTATTGAGTGCAGTAGGTTTTTTATTTCATGTTTTAGTAACTCCAAATATATTAGTTGGTTTTTCATTTAAACTGTACTAAGGAGTTGTCTCTTTTAACTTATACCTATGTAAATAACTTCAATTTTTTGCTAATAACTCTTTCAGTATATTTATGTAGTAGAACCAATAATTTTTTGATAATGTAGCAGAACAAAACAAAAAAAAAACAAGATCTACAAGCAGCCAATAAAAATTTTATCTACAGAGCCAAAAACTTGCCCTAAAAATAATTATTATATGAAAATAATGCTTTTATAAATAACTTTGCATACTGACAATTAAATGAAGAAATTAAAAATTTGTAGAAAAAAAAGTCTTCATCACAGAAATCGTATAACATAGATAGCTCTTTATACAATTTCTATTGTCCCCGTAGCAAAAGTTCAAGTTGCCATCACAGGAACATACAATTACTTGGTCTTTATCAGCAATTCAATCACAAAATAGTTTCAAATAAACTATATCCAGGCCAAAAAAGCCCAACAACTAGTTTATTTTGTATTATAACACATAATTCAATGTTTAATCTATTCTTTGTCTGAAATTTTCTGTATTTATGCTTATTGCTCTGCATAAAATATTTACTGAAATGTCTGAAAAAACTATAGGTTCATGAGTTTACTTCACTTGTCATGATTTACATAATTTGATCACAGATCCATATTATTGATACTGATATTGTTAATGATATTCATGTAGATATACAACTGTACAATAGATTCATAAAGTTCCTGAAACATTTATATGCTAAAAGCAATAACTGTGTTAAATTGTGTGCTTGCTTAGCAATTGCATGTAGTGGATCATCTGTAAGTAATAACTAAACAGTAATAAGTAATGTTTTACATACCCCGGGTTATAACCTGCCAGCATATAAAATTAATTTAGGGATCTACTGTCACTAGAGATTCCACATACTATCATTTTAAATTCTTTGAATTAAATTACTTTTCTGTGGTCATCATAAAATTTGACATACTTATAATCACATTTACTAAAAGTGCTTATAAGTATTACTATTTGCTAGTAACTTAAATTTTTGTTTATATTTGTACCTCTACTTTCCATGAAATATTTAAATAGATGACATGAATTTTGTAGATTTAAATATACTGTAGGGTGCTGATTGTAATAATACAATAATTCTGTCCTTTCTGGAGATGTTTCATTGATAGTATAAATTCATAATATTAACAGGTGAACATACTTTCACTAGGGCTCTTCATTTGCTGAAAGATCATGATCAATTCGATCACTTATAAATCATTGCTGGAGTGATTGGCCTTGCTCACAAGACCACTTGGTATAATGATTTTAGCAGAAAGGCCCCAACCGAATAGAAAAGATTACTTCCTCTCACTTAAATAGCTGTATCTGGTTTAAAATACCTTTGTTGTTACACTACACTACTTTGACAACCCAAGATTTCCTTTTGTAGATAACTATGCAATGTTGAACGTTTGTTTACATTTCAAGAATAGGGTCAAATACATACATGCTAGTTTGATTGGCATTGAATATTAGTGAATGGCACATATATATAAGTTAAAGAATTCAAATAACACTTTATACTTGTGGTAATATGTGTGCAAATATGCCGTTTAGCTTAATCAAATTACCCATAATAGTTTGCAAAATAATGGCCAATAATTGTGGGAGCAGATTTTTAAAAAAAATAGTAATTTTTGTTATATTTATAGTGGTTTATCTTATTTTTTCATTTTCGACTCGGTATTTGATATAACTGCATTTCACGAATTTAGCTAATCCAAAGAATCTGAATCTGGATTACACATATTATGCAGATTTTTGTTTGTGAAATACGCCTGTTGGTTTTAAACCAGCTTTAGAAAGTACCAAGTGTCACAATAACCGGCAAGAGTGGCCCGTTCGTCCATTTGCATCATGTAGGGTGAGGTGACTCTAAAGAGTCACCTGCGAACCGGAAGTAATTTGGGGAGTACTACAGCTAAAACTACAGTAATTTTCAGTTATCTTCTGCTTATTTCACTGGTTAGTCTATTATTTTTCCTCTACTGTACAGTGCAGTAGTAGAGTGGCACGTGAGATATTAAAACAAAATTCATAAATATAACCTAAATACGACCCTACCCTGTGTAAATTGGACAGATAGGTGAGGTACACTGACCCCCCCCCTCCCGTAGTACCCCTTGTAGTACTGGCATTCTACTGCTCAGCCAGTGAATTTCGCTTGGGTGACGAAATTCACTGGCTGAGCAGTACCAGTAAACGCCCATGCAGAAGTAAATACAGTAGAACCTCAATTATCCGAACCCCATGGGAGACATACAATCCGGCCGGATAATCGAGGGGTTCGGATAGATGAAGGAATCCGAAATTCACGGTCTATGGGTTACAGAGTGGGCGATAATTGAAGAATTGTTGTTTTTATGCAATATACATAGTGGTGGTGGACTAGTTCACGCCTTGGGCCTGAATTGGTACCCGGGCGTGAATTGGTCCACCACCACTAGATGTTGGTGTTCGTTAATAAAATACTTTAATATATTTGTGTTATCTAATATAAGTGACCCTTCAATTATCGTTTATTTGCTCCATATCCATGGATATTATTATTATTTTTATTCAAAATATTACGCGGACTTGAGCTGGTTGTGTTCGGTTGGTACTTGCATTGTTAGCATTTTAATTTTAGATTAACATCGTCCCGCATTTTGCCAATTGAAAAACACCGGGAGATTATTTATTGTAAAACCCCAAGCGAACACGCCTTCAGTGACATGCATGTTTGATTGGTAATGCCTTGTTGACGTCTTTTCTTTTGTAAACGTTGTCAGTCTGTGAACCTACTCCGGGAGATTATAAATTTGCGAAACGTAATCGAACACACTTTCATTGATTGGCGCATTATCAAAGAAGTTGTGTAGCGGGGTTGTGTAATTTAATTAATCCCTCCCCTATTGTAACAATTGTGCTAAAGATGAAAGAAGTTAGGCGTCTCTGTGAATGATACATTTTACAAAGCACTACAATTCATCGTTTACGAGACTGTGTAAAATCTTGTATCATCGCTCACGCTTGACGGTGCATTATATATAGGGAGACATCATTTTGGTTCGGTTAATCCGGAGATTCGGATAATAGAAGGCCGGATAAGCGAGGTTCTACTGTATATTGAATTTAAATTATATAAACAGATTTTTAGAGTGGCCCGTTCATCCATTTGCATCATGTAGGGTGAGGTAGTGGCTTTCTACCCGTGAACGCCCATGCTGAAGATAATATATTGATTTTAAATTGTGTTAACAGCTTTATATTATATTCTTCTACCAACAGATTGTCAAATGGTAGTGGTGGTGGACCAGTTCACGCCCGGGTACCAATTCACGCCCACCTCTAAATTTATCCAAAATAATCACAGTTAAACAATAAATAACAAATGTATATGATCAATTGGATGATTATCTATGATGTTGTAAAAATCGTCTCTGTGAAAAAATATTACTTTTCAAGAAAATTGACGGTGGGCGTGAATTGATACCCGGGCGTGAACTGGTCCACCACCACTACACACTACAAGTATTAATCGAGGACCATGCTGTTACATTTGTTTCAAAGCTCTATATTTTCATAATTTATCTCTAATATCGGCCGTTTTTACCGCAAACCGGAAATACCAGTGAACGCCCATTTTGTATACTTATAGAAGCATTTGTCCTTGACCTCCAACAAAGAAATATATTAATATAAGGTGGGCGTTCACTGGTGGACGGGCGCTTACTGGTAGAAAGCCACTAACTCTAAAGAGTCACCTGAAAACCGGAAATAATTTAGGGAGTACTAAACCTAAAGTTACAGTAATTTTCAGTTATCTTCTACTTATTTCACTGGTTATTGTATTATTTTTTTTCACTACAGTGCAGTAGTAGAGTGGCACGTGATATTTAAGAGGGATTTTAAAACAAAATTCATTAATATTACGTATCTGCACACTACTCTGTGTAAACTGGACAGTGAGGTAAGGTACACTGACACTTTTATGGGTACATTCTAAAACTCGGACTTCTGTCCAACTTGCAATTCTACTTGGACTAAGCTGGGATAGCGGCGATGGGATGGGGGGGTGGGGCAGCGTCGACGGCCTAGGGAGGGTGGGGGACGGGCTGTGTTATGCATTAATTTAGCCAATGAAATGCAAGAGGGTTATATAGGGGCTTGACAAACGGACAAAGAAACAGACGGAATTGCACCAATTTCGAAAGCAAGTGAGTGATGTAAATTCGCCAGTTTTTTGCACTTTTGGTTCTGCTACATCACATCACGCCGCCCCCACACCCCCTCCCCATTTTCAAGTTGGACAGGAAAGCCATCGCCGGTTGCTATATTAATGATATAGTGACTCCTGGCCATCGCCGCCCCACACCCCCTCCCCATTTCCAAGTTGGACAGAAATAAATCGCCGCTTGTGGCTCTTAATTATGTCCACCCCACTGGGGGGTGGACATATTAATTTTGCTTTTTCCACCGTCCGGCGTCCCACTTGGTTTCCAGACATTTTAGGCAACAGTTCTTATCCTATCTCTACCAAATTTGGCATGCAGGTTTATTGGGTTAATAGCTTGTATGGGATTGCTTTTGGTGATGATAGCTCTATAGCTAACTGAGTAATAGCTACTTTGCTACTTTTGAGTAGCTCTTTGGTTTCCAGACATTTTAAGGAATGCTATTAAGCCTAGCTTTCTGAAATTTGGTATGGAGGTTCACTGGGTTAATAGCTTGTATGGGATTGCTTTTGGGGGGGAATTGCTTCATAGATGAGTAATTAATTAATTAAATAAATGAGTAATTAGCTATTTTGAATACTGAAAAAGGCAAATGTGCTCATATCTCCTAAACTGTGCGAGATAGAGCGATTTCGTCGAAATTTTCGACCCACAGGGTATCTAAGGAATGTACTCTTTGCAATTTTCAAACAATTTTCCCCTCCCCAAAAATGGCGGCCATTTTGAATTTTCGAATTTTTGCCCAAATTGGCAAAACACAAACTTGCTTCTATCTCCTTAACCGTGCGAGATAGAGTGATTTCGTCGAAATTTTCGACCCACAGGGTATCTAAGGAATGTATTCTTTGCAATTTTCAAAAAAATTTCCCCTCCCCATAAATGGCGGCCATTTTGAATTTTCGAATTTTTGCCAAAAATGGCAAAACACAAATTTGCTTCTATCTCCTTAACCTTGCGAGATAGAGCGATTTCGTCGAATTTTCCACCCACAGGGTATCTAAGGAATGTAATTTTTGAAATTTTCAAAAAATTTTCCCCTCCCCAAAAATGGCGGCCATTTTGATTTTTCGAATTTTTGCCAAAAATAGAAAAACAGGAATTTGCTTCTATCTTCTTAACCGTGCGAGATAGAGCGATTTCGTCAAAATTTTCGACCCAACCAATGCAAAAAGGCATGAAGCTGAAATAATTTACATCTACACTAATAAATATTTAAGCATCATTGATATATTTTACAAATGAAACAGGGTCTTGTAAGACTACTGTACAATTTTGGCAAAAGGTTCATGGGGTGGACATTACACATGATAATGTGTGTTCTTCTATGCTATCCTTTTTCTATTCGCATCTACTATCAACAGGGCGTCCTATTTCTAGTTATATATTTGTAAAATGTTGTTAGAAACCCCATCGTAGCCTCACGTTTTCATCACTCTGGGTGTACAACTACCAGCATTTGATATTTTATTGGTTTTAAATATTGCGGGAAGACAACTGCCATTGCTGGCCAACTACCCTTACATCCCATCCCATCGCCGCTGTCGCCACTTTACTTGGACTGTCGCCGCTATCGCCGCTGGCCATCTACCCCTCCTCACTTCTTCCCAATTAAAATTAACATCACCGATATTAGTTCAAGCGGCGACGGAATCAAGCGGTGACGAAATTCACTGGGTGACGAAATTCACTGGCTGACCAGTAGAGATCCAATACAAATTATCGTACTTCCGTGTGGGTTCCCTAGTGGGGGTGAACCAATTCACGCCCATGTACCAATTCACGCCCACCCCTAAATTTATTCAAAACCATCACAGTTACACAATAAATTACACATGTATATGATCAAATTGATCATTATCTATGATCTGGTAAAAAATTTAACAATGAAAAAGTACAAATCTTTGAGAAAATTGAGGCTGCATAGGCGTGAATAGATACACGGGCGTGAATTGGTCCACCACCACTAGCAATATTATGAAATAAATTGTGCAGATTAAAAACGAGAGGTCATGGAATTCCCAGAGGGCTTCCTAGAACTATTATAAAGTAAATTATGCAAATTATAAAAAAAACATGAGGAGACGGAAGTCCGTGGATTTTCCTGCAATATTTTAAAAGAAATTATGCAAATTAGAAAAAAAAAACATGAGCAGACAGAAGTCGCTGGGGTTTCCTGCAATAATGTTTGTGTACGATTTGTGGATACGAGTTCTTGGTCATGAGCTGCCGTGGTCACAAGATGCTTGTATACCCTTGGAAAATGTATGTGGATAAACAAACCTACGTAGATCTAAACCTGGAAGTGATTTTTATGAGATGAAAATGCAAAATAATGCAGATTTTATAGTATACTCCTCTGCTACTCAAAACCTGCCTCAAAAACTGTTAAGGACAGGCAATATTCATATTGAAACAAATGGAACAAATACTAATAATGATCAAGTACATATCTACCAAGAAAGATTATTGTGAAGAGGTTTTAATGTCCTTAAAAATTGCAAGTGACGAACTTGGGTAGTTGAGCAGTAACACCCATTACTTATTTTTTTTTTAAATATACGTATAGATGTACAAACTGTTATTGCGTTAATACATCGTATCCAATGGACAATATGCTAAACCGGTTGGCGCAGACCGGCCCGCCAAACGTCACAAAAAGACATCCTGTGTTTCCACCGGCTGGCCGGTCCTCACACTGCACTCGCCAGGTGGCGCTTCGTACTTCCTTGCTGTCTAGACAACCTGCTATCATAGCATCTTTTTCGTTTGGCGCATGCACTGCTTGAACGGAATATTTTGTGTTTGTGGAATTTTGTGAATTTTGTGAGTTGAGGACGTTTTGAGGTTTTACAACTTTACTATTTACTTCCTTACATCTTATAGACCAACATGTCCTCTCCCAGTCAGTGTCGAGGGGGTTGCGGCCACATGATGGCAGGTTTTGACTTTCACACTTTCTGTGCGCGTTGCCATGATAAGAAAAAGGGCTCAGACCCTTGTGTAGAGACACCTCCTGCTCCCTGCCGCCATTGTGATGCTTTAACTGCGGACCAGAAGGCTCAACTCTCCACCCCCTCGTATAAGCTCAAGAAGGAAAAGAGAGAGGCTAAGACATCTACTCCAGCTAAAGACTCAGACACTCTCAGTCCCACCCTCGTGGACCCGGCACTTGTGTCGGTAGTGGGGGTAGTGGATGGCCAAGGTACCTCTGGTGCCTCTGGTTTGAGTGGGCCCTAAGAGCAGAAGAAGAAATCTGAGAAGAAATCTGATAAGAAATCCTCTGCATCTTCCAAGCCGGTGAAGCCGGATAAGTCGGTGAAGTCATCCTCCAGCCGACCAACCTCTTCTTTTTCAACTACCGACCAGGGGAAGTCCATGGCCCCTTCTACCGACTCAAGATTCTCAGTGGCCGGTTTCATGAAAAGTCTCAAACTGAGCCAGACTCAAGGCTGAGTCAGGGTCTCAAATCTGAGACTTTTGTCTCAGCTGAGTTTTTGGCTCAAATGGATTTCACAAAGGGTGGATCAGCTGAGACCAGTCTCAAGTTATGGTCTCAACTTTTTAATCTCATTTCATATATTTAGTGGGCTTATTTTTAGTTTAAAAAGTTATATTTCATGATTATTATCATTTTAAATATCTTTAATACTCATAATACAAAGAAATTATATGATAATATATTATTCTAAGTGATCCATAAGATTGAGGCTCAACTGAGGTTGAGTCTGGCTTTGAGTCCACCCTTGAGGCCTGTCACTTGATAATAGCCTATAAAGCATGTCAATTCTATTGACTTTTGTTACTAGTAAATATTGAATATGTGGCTGTAATTACAAAATAAAATGAAAATAGAAGATTTCAAGATTTCATTTTGGAACAAATTGTATCGCCTTATGTACGTGTTTTTTGGCATCAAAGCTTGGACTCAAATTTGAGACACCTCCTTTATGGGCTCAAATTGGAGCCTGTGACTGAGCCAGGTCTCAAGTTGAGCTTGTTTGTGAAATGCATTGAGTCTGAGTTCACAGACTCAGCAAAATATTTCCAAAATTTGAGACAAAGTCTCAACTTTTGAGTCTGACTCAAGGCTTAAGTCTGTTCATGAAACTGGCCCCAGATCTTGACAAAAAGTGGTCGGATCGGTTCAACAGGCTAGAAGCCTTGCTCATGGCTAAGACATTGGACCGACCACAGGAGCCAGTAGTGCTGGTATTGTTTATCGATCTTGAAATATTTATCGATCCATTCTAAGTATACTGATATAGATAATGTAAGGTACAATATCAATATCGTAACATACTACTAAATAGATGCATTTAAGCTGTTTTCCATGTAAATAAAAT
Organism: Sabellastarte sp. h YS-2021; assembly: GCA_964017235.1. Classification (NCBI taxonomy): domain Eukaryota; kingdom Metazoa; phylum Annelida; class Polychaeta; order Sabellida; family Sabellidae; genus Sabellastarte; species Sabellastarte sp. h YS-2021. The sequence continues at coordinate 33,814,722 of OZ024930.1, forward strand.
AGTTAAGAAATATATTGGTTTGCCTATCATTTTTTGTGAAATTTCACTTACCGCTAAACCGGAAGCGCCATATTTGTTTACGTTTCGGGAGACTTCTAAAACTCGTGAAAGGGTTTGGAAGCTCTTTCTCGGAAAACACCCATGACCCGATATTTCAATATCGATCGTTTGCTGATAAATGCTGTCATCTTGTTATTGAATTGTCTTGTTTTAATACTTCGAACATCTTTATATGCATGATCTTTCTTTTAACCATTAATTCTCCATTTAAACATTGTTTGGACCTTTATATAACTGACAGTGCTCTGCAAGTATCCTGAAGTTTGTACTGATACAGTACTTCTGTATCTCATGGTGTTGAAAATATTTCCCTTGGCTGTGGGGTACTGGCATCTCTGATGCTATTTTGTATGTCATGAGAAGATATGAGGTCACAGATTTCCCCTGGTATTTCCTGACAATATTCTATAAAATGGACATTTCGATAAAGATCAAATACTTTAAGCTACATTCTGTGTCCTCGATTCGAATACTTACAATTTGCTTTTGTAAAATATGCATATAATAATACTTTAATTATGTCTTCCAAATTGTTTTATATTTCCAAAATAAACCAGTTCATCAGTAAAAGATCGACTACGTAGATATTGGTCATTCTAACATGACACGCTTGTGTCCACGATTCTGATTGGTCCATTCCAGTTGTAAAACCCCGCATAACTTCACGGCCAGTTTTAGATAGGTGAGCGATAATCCCACTTCACTTTTTAAAAGTCAAATTTCGAAAGATATGCATTATACATCTTCATCAAAACAAAGCAAAATGTCATTTTAGAATAGAAATAACACACTCCAAGCATGGGGTTATGCAGGGTTTTACAACTCATAGCGCATTAGAAACACTCAGGCTTCGCCTTTGTGTTACTAATATCGCTATGAGTTGTAAAACCCTGCATAACCCCACGCTTGTCGTGTGTTATTTCTACAATAAAAATATTGTCAGGAAACCCCCACAAAGAACTACCGTGACCGCGCATATTTGCTCTTTAATATTAATGAGGCGAGTCCGTTCACATGAAATATGCTGGTAGTTTTCATCTTAAACCAGCCTTGTAAAATATTGTCAGGAAACCCCTTAAAGAACTCTCGTGACCACGCATATTTGCTCATTAATATTAATGAGGCAAGTCCGTGAACAGGAAATATGCTGGTAGTTTTCATCTTAAACCAGCCTTGTAAAACATTGTCGGGAAACCCCCTCAAAGAACTGCCATGACTGCGTATATTTGCTCAGTAGTATTAATGAGGCAAGTCCGTGGACAGGAAATATGCTGGTGGTTTTCATCTTAAACCAGCCTTGTAAAACTGCGTATCTACAGACCCTTTATATTTGTAAACCTTTCACATCACGTCACTGCAAATAGCCATCTTGCTACACAAATCAGAAAACAACTTGTTTGGAAGCGGTTTGCAAATGCGGGCGATAATACCAGATTTACAGATTTCAACACCCACTGCTGTGCTAAGATTCGACTCTGTGGTTGGCAGAAAGCCAGCCACTTCACCCTAGTTTTATTTTAAAGTCAGTTTTTGATTAAATCATTCTACCCATTTTTTTATTAAACTGTGAATTATCTACATTCTTGTTGAATGCCTTTATCAGATGAAATCATTTCTTACCTGTCCATATTTTTAAAATTGTGCCTTTATGTTTCCTATTATCTGTGACTTTTTCTATGAATTAGACTGTGATAATATGAAAATTTGCTTTGTACTGGTAAAATGTAACCACAAACGATTTCACATGGGAAATAATACTGTCAAAAAATTGCAGATCATGAAATTATTGGTGCAATTCTATAAAAGTATAGTGGATCACTCTGTGACCTTTACACATCTGTTGACCTTTAATATTTATAGGTCTGGGCATGTGAAAAATGTTATATATGTATATATACTTTTCAATTATTAAAATAGTTTACTTGCCAATGCATTAAAATAAAATCTGGTCTAATTATTTCATTCTTCATTTTCAAAATATATTCACATGTCCAGGCTTAAAATAGAATTTTACAAGGAAGACTATCCAAAAGCATTTTACAGGGGGCTCAGTGGTGTAGCGGTTAGGGTTCTCGCCTCCAACATCTGAGGCCGCCGGTTCGAATCTTGGGCTGGGTGCTTCATATTGGAAAGTTGGTAGTTACTTGCCGATGCCCGTTGGTTTACAGTTCAGTATGCACTGGTTTCCTCCACCTGTAAACTACCCATCGCAATATGACCCTGGCAGTTGAACGCAACGTAAAACAATAAATAAATACCAATACCAAAGGCATTTACATGAATTCACATTTTGTTCTGTAAAGTACATTAAAACTAAAGATCAAAATCATCACAAATTCACCACTAAACCATAAAAATAGCATCAGAGATGCCCGTACACCACAGCCGGGGGGAAATTTTTTTCAGCACCATGAGATATAGAAGTAGGGAAACAGTACAAAGATCAGGATACTTTCAGAGCAGTGTCAGCCACAAAAAGGTCCAAATGATCTTTACGTCGAGTAAATAACATCTAAGTGAAAGAAAATGTTTGTAAAGATAAAGTATCAAAACAAGACAATTCAATTGCAAGACGACTGTGTTAATCACTAAGCTAAAAATTATGATGCACACCAACAACCCCAAGCAATGTCCCTGCCAACTATCAACTTCCTACAATTTACGGTTTCAGAGATATTGCCTGGAAAAAATTTAAATGCCAAGGTTACTACAGCAACATCAAAGGTCAAATCAAAGTCAGACCGTGACACTGCTCACCTATAATCCCCAGCCCATGTCCCCACCAAGTATCAACTTCCTACACTTTACAGCTTCCAAGATATAGCCCGGATAAGATTTTATAGGTCAAGGCCACTACAGCAAGGTCAAAGGTCAAGTCAATGTGTTGCACACCTACAACCCCTAACCAATGTCCCTACCAAGAATGAACTTCCTACATGTTACGGTTTCCGAGATATAACCCGGACCAAATTTTATAGGTCAAGGTCACTATGGCAAGGTCAAAGGTCGAATCAAGGTCATACCATGACGTGGCACACCTACACCCCCTAACCAATATCCCTACCAAGTATCAACTTCCTACACCTTACCGTTTCTGACATATAGCCCGGACACGATTTTAAAGGTCAAGGTCACTACAGCAAGGTCAAAGTTCAAATCAAGGTCACACTATGACGTTGCACACTTACACCCCCAAACTAATATCTCTACCAAGTATCAACTTCCTACACCTTACAATTTCCAAGGTATAGCCTGGACAAGATTTTAAAGGTCAAGGTCACTACAGCAAGGTCAAATCAAAGTCACATCATGTGCTACAAACATATAACCCTCAACCCATGTCCATACCAAGTATCAACTTCCTACACCTTACACTTTCCAAGATATAGCCCGGCCAAGATTTTATAGGTCAAGGTCACTACAGCAAGGTCAAAGGTGAAATCAAGGCCACATCATGACGTTGCACACCTACACCCCCTAACCAATGTCCCTACCATGTATCAACTTCCTACACCTTATGGTTTCTGAGATATAGCCCAGACAAGATTTCATAGGTCAAGGTCACTACTGCAAAGTCAAAGGTCAAATCAAGGTCAGACCATGACATTGCACACCTACACCCTAAACCATGTCCCTACCAAGTATCAACTTCCTACACCTTGCAATCTCCGAGATACAGCCCAGACAAACTTCTTCCCGCCACCCGGCCATCCGGACACCATGGCTGAAAACCATCCCCGACAGCCCTCAAGGGCTGTCGGATAAAAACCCAACAGGAATTAAATTTTGTATATTTTATGCTTCAAAGTGATATACAGTTTGTTAAAATTAACGAATAATTATTTTTCATATATTTTAACCGGGTAATTAGTGACTATTCTTGTTAGCACGTGGCCGTTGTTTTTCCACATTCTCTCTGAGTGATGCAATAACATCCTTACATTTTTGTTTCTTGTTTTATCCATTTTCTCTGCATCTGATACTCGTATATCCCCTTTTTTACACAGAACTCTTTGGTGAATAATCCAAGGATGGCCGAGAAATCGCCAAGTAATTTGACACAGCATGACAATGGCGGAGACAGTGATGTAGAAGCTCCCAGAGAAGCCGACTTACAGGTTAGTTGCAACTTGCAACAAATAAGCGAAAGAAGACAATTTTGTCTCGAGTCAAAACTAGATTAATTGTAAATGTCTAACAAAACATCTAAACTCAATGGCAGATCTCGTTTCATAAGAAAACATTTTTAGCTGGATTTCACTAAAAACATTTATTAATTTCAGTTTACCTGGACTATGAATGTCAAAGGCACTTCCATGTTGAAAAAATGAAGATACATGCTAATTGGCTTACAGTCGGAGAAAGTAATCATGGAAGATAGTCAGTCTTCCAACTTTAAATCCCCATGGTATTATAGATAGAATTCTCAAATTTCCAGGATGTCTTCATTACCTAAAATCTTGACTGGGAATATTTTTGGCCTCATTTTGAAAAACAAGATGGCTGCCACAGGGGTTTCTCAACTTTCAGCAAGGAGTTTTGTTGGCCCTTTAGAAGAAAGTGTATTATAGGTAGAGATCTCAAATTCGCAGGATATGTTCACCATTATTAATTATTGACTGAATATATTTTAGACCTCATTTTGAAAAACAAGATGGCCGGCACGGGCGTTTCTTTTTAGTCATTAAAAGTGCTTATGTCTCCCTTATTATTGGTCTTACAGGTTTGCAATGTGAAACCAACCTGTAGGAAATCATGGGCTGCAAATCTTTTGGTGTGGTCAGATTTGACCTTGGACCCCTCCTTCAAGGTCAAACGAGGATAGCCAAACCTAAAAGTTCTTGTAACTCAATTATTATTGGTCCTAGTGGTTTGTGATGTGAAACCAGCCTGTAGAAAATCATGGGCTTGGAATCTTTTTGGTGTGGTCAGATTTGACCTTGGACCCCTCTTTCAAGGTCAAACAAGGATAGCCAAACCCTCAAAGTGCTAATATCGCTTATTATTGGTCCTAGAGATTTGGGATGTGAAATCATGGGCTGGGAATCTTTTGGTTTGGCCAGATTTGACCTTTGACCCCGCCATCAAGGTCAAATGAGGATATTCAAACTTAAAAATGCTTATAACTCGCTTATTATTTGACCTAGAGGTGTGGTAGGTAAACCAACATATAGGAAATCATGGGCTGGGAATCTTTTGATATGGTCAGATTTGACGTTGGACCCCTCCTTCAAGGTCAAATGAGGCTAGCCAAACTTAAAAGTGCTTATAATTCACTTATTATTGGTTCTAGTTTCTTTTAGTGTTGACATTGTTTTTCCAGATTGGTGATATTTATTGTATCCCCAGACAAAAGTCGGGTACACTTAGGATTCAGTACGGTCACGCTGCCGCCGCCACAGAGATTTCCTTTTGGACGTGATAACTTAAACAATATTTTAGTTAGAACTTTCAAATTTGGTATGTGGGTATATATGGGCAATGCCACGAACGCTATTGTTTGTGCCCTTGACCTTCAATTTAAAGGTTACTGGTGGCCTCTTAAAGGTCAGATTTTGGCCATTTTTTTCACATTTTTGCCAGTTCTCATATACAGAAAGTTAGATCATCCTATGGCTGGTATATATTATACATATATATGTCCTCTGTAAGCGTGCAGAAGTTTGACCTTGAAGTTCTTCATTGAAGGTCATCCACAGACTGCCAAAGTACCTCACCGAGGTCATTTTTGGAGAGATTTTTGATGTTAACAATCTCATAGGAAAACTACACCAGCTACGTTCACCAAATTTGCAGGATGTCTTCGTTGGGGATGAGCTTCTCTGAGAAATTAGCCTCATTCTGAAAAACAAGATGGCCGCCATAGACATTTCTTTGAAAATAATCTGCATTTTTCTACTGGCTGTTTCTCATAGGTAGAAGGTTGAGACATACATTTCCTCTACAATCTTGCAGACATTTGACCTTAAAGCTCCTAATTCAAGGTCATTCACGGAGTGCCAAAGCACCCCACATAGCGGATTTTAAAAGTGCCTATATCTCTCTTATTATTGGTCCTAGAGGTTTGCAATGTGAAACCAACCTATAGGAAATCATGGGCTAGGAATCTTCTGGTGTGGTCAAATTTGACCTTGGGCCCTTCCTTCAAGGTCAAGCGAATATAGCCAAACTTACAAGCTCTTTTAACTCACTTATTATTGGTCCTGGAGATATGGGATGGTAAACCAACACATAGGAAATCATGGGCTGAGAATCTTTTGGTGTGGTTGGATTTGACAGTGGTCCCCTCCTTCAAGGTCAAACGAGGATAGGCAAACTTAATTCTGCTTATAACTTGCTTATTATTATTTCCCCTGCCTCCCCCCCCCCCCCCCCCCAGCTCGCCAGCGAGAGATTGTAACTTGCACCATGTGTGTATGTGCGTGCCTGCGTGAGTGTGTCATGCAGTTTTCTCTGAATCTACTACACTTATACATTTTTGGTAAATTACTTGTCCTAATGAATTTTTACACTCTTCAATATTTTTGCATTTGGTGAACTTCGGCCTACTTTTGAGTGAGTAATAGCACTTTTAACTAATATAATTATATGACTTATAACTCTCAAACTATTGCATTTAGAGTATTTTGTTCCAATATATTGTACACCTACTTTCTCCACAGCTACAACATGGTCAGTAGTTTGTAAGTGTATCTCCATAGCTAAGTGAGTACAGCTACTTTGTCAATTTTCAATGATAACCATAATGAGTAAATGGCTTATATCTTCAAATGTATTGAAGCTACACAATTTCTCTCAAATATGTTGTTCATCTACTTTTTGTGCACTGTAACATATTTAAGTTTCACAACTGTTGCTCAATGTACAAATGACTAATGGCTACTTTATTGCTACTTTTAGTGAAAATGTGAAAAATCACAAATATCTCGCAAACCGTAAGAGATAGAGCAATTTGGAGCGAATTTTTGACCCACAGGGTAGTACAAGAGTATCCTATTCTATTGGGAAAAATTTCAATTTCCGCCACTTTTTGCAGCCATCTTGGATTTTAGCGGAAAATGAAAAAGTGTGAATATCTTGAATACCATACAAGATAGAACGATTTCGAGCGAATTTTTCACCCACAGGGTAGTAGAAGAGTATCCTATGCAAATTGGAAAATCATGGGCTGGGAATCCTCTGGTGTGGATGGATTTGACCTTGGGCCCCCCTTCAAGGTCAAACAAGGATAGCCAAACTTTAAAGTGCTTATAACTCGCTTCTGTTTAGTCATTGAGGTTGTTGATGTGAAGACAACTTATAGGATATCATGTGACCTGAATCTTTTGGTGGGGTCAGATTTGACATAATACTCTGTATGTCACGGTTCAACCATGGGATACACTGCATTGAGATGCAATCTCTAGTTTCTTTGGGAGGGGACTTGCCAACATCAGTTAAGTGCTTTGACACAGGTTTGCAGCAGAGGGGAAGCGGGAATTTATCTCCACACTGCATAGGCAGGGGCAGCAGTGGCAGTGGTGTACCTATGTGTAAACCACAGTATCCACCGGATGCATCCGTTAGTACTGTGATATCACCACTGGGAGATTTGGTTATTATTGAACTTCTGATTGAACATCGGCAGTTCTGCCAATAGAAGCAATAACCCAATAGAAATGTTAAAGTCTAACATAATTTCTTGTCATTTTATTCAAAATATTTTGAAAATATGAAAACTATAGACATTGCATGTAACCAACCCGCCTATTAGATTGATGTGTCCGACGTCTGTCTGTCCATCTGTCCGTTCACGTTTTTCGTTTCCGGACTCTAACTTGAAAATGGTTTGTCCAATCTAATTGTATCCACCGGATAGCATCCGGTGGATACTATGGATTTGACTTCGTTATGCCGCCGCCGCCACCGCAGTGTGTAGAGAGATTTCACCGTTACCGCTCTAACGAAAAAAATATTATTGCTAGCCTTCTCAAATTTGCAGGGTATATTCATAGCCATAAAATCTTCCCTGGGAATATTTTTGGCCTCATTTTGAAAAACAAGATGGCTGCCACGGGCGTTTTTCGACTTTAAACAAGGACTTTTGGTGGCCCTCTAGAGCAAAGGGTATGATAGGTAGAGACCTCAAATTCGCAGGATATGTTCCTCATTATAAAATCTTGACTGGGAATATTTTTGGCCTCATTTTGAAAAACAAGATGGCCGCCACAGCCGTTTCTTTGCAGTCATGAAAAGTGCTTATATCTCCCTTATTATTGGTCCTAGAGATTTGGGATGGGAAACCCACCTATAGGAAATCATGGGCTGGGAATCTTTTTGTGTGGTCAGATTTGACCTTGGACCCCTCCTTCAAGGTCAAACGAGCATAGCCAAACTTAAAAGTGCTTATAACGCGCTTATTATTGGTCCTAGAGGTTTGGGATGGTAAACCAACCTATAGGAAATCATGGGCTGGGAATCTTTTGGAGTGGTCAGATTTGACCTTGGACCCCTCCTTCAAGGTCAAACGAGCATAGCCAAACTTAAAAGTGCTTATAGCTCGCTTATTATTGGTCCTAGAGGTTTGGGATGGTAAACCAACCTATAGGAAATTGTGGGCTGGGAATCTTTTGGTGTGGTCGGATTTGACCTTGGACCTCTCCTTCAAGGTCAAACGAGCATAGCCAAACTTAAAAGTGCTTATAACTCGCTTGTTATTGGTCCTAGAGGTTGGGGATGGTAAACCCACCTATAGGAAATCATGGGCTGGGAATCTTTTTGTGTGGTCAGATTTGACCTTGGACCCCTCCTTCAAGGTCAAACGAGCATAGCCAAACTTAAAAGTGCTTATAACGCGCTTATTATTGGTCCTAGAGGTTTGGGATGGTAAACCAACCTATAGGAAATCATGGGCTGGGAATCTTTTGGAGTGGTCAGATTTGACCTTGGACCCCTCCTTCAAGGTCAAACGAGCATAGCCAAACTTAAAAGTGCTTATAGCTCGCTTATTATTGGTCCTAGAGGTTTGGGATGGTAAACCAACCTATAGGAAATTGTGGGCTGGGAATCTTTTGGTGTGGTCGGATTTGACCTTGGACCTCTCCTTCAAGGTCAAACGAGCATAGCCAAACTTAAAAGTGCTTATAACTCGCTTGTTATTGGTCCTAGAGGTTGGGGATGGTAAACCCACCTATAGGAAATCATGGGCTGGGAATCTTTTGGTGTGGTCGGATTTGACCTTGGACCCCTCCTTCAAGGTCAAACGAGGATAGCCAAACTTAAATGTGCTTATAACTCGCTTATTATTGGTCCTAGAGGTTTGGGATGGTAAACCAACCTATAGGAAATCATGGGCTGGGAATCTTTTGGTGTGATCGGATTTGACCTTTGGCCCCTCTTTCAAGGTCAAATGAGGATTGCCAAAATTAGTGTTTATATATTGCTTATTCGTATTCCTAGAGGTTTGCAGTGTCACACCAACCTATAGGAAATCATGGGCTAAGAATCTTTTGACATGGTCAGATTTCACCTTGGGCTTCTCCTTCAAAGTTAAGCGATGTTAGAATGGCTTTGGTGAGTTTTCTTCTGGTGGATACAATTTGCATCTGTTCTCCGATGCGATAGGTCTAGTTAAAACTTGACAGGGAGATAGATCTCCATCATAGCTAGGTTCTTTTTGAAATTGGTGTAATTCCATCTGTTCGTTTGTCCGTTTTTTGTCTGTCCATCCGTCAGTCCGTACACATTTTTGTTTCCAGACTCCCAACTCAAAAATGGTTTGTCCAATCGTATTCAATCTTGACAGAGACATAGATCACCATCATAGCTAGGTTTCTTTTGAAATTGGTGTAATTCTTTCCATTTGTTTGTCTGTTTGTCTATCTGTCTGTCCGTCCACATTTTCATTTCTGGACTCTAACTGAAAAATGGTTTGTCCAATTAAATTCAAACTTGACAGGGAGATATATCACCATCATAGCTTGGTTCCTTTCGAAATTGGTGTAATTCCGTGTCTTTGTTGTCCGTTTATAGCATAGATACAAGTATTTAACCTAGATTACAAGTTTTACGTTTCTTAGCATGTCTAACACATTCACCTTAACTGGGTAACCTAACATTTCTTTCCTTATTTCTAAATGTAATTACAGCAGTTGCTAACCTTATTGTTGCTTGCGCAACCCACCTTTTCGGCCATCTTTGACCCTCTTGTTTATAAATTTAAACACAATTCCTAGTAAAATGCAAGTTTTTATATATGGGTAAAAATATCATATCTTGGATAACTGTAAATTCTAAAAGTTTTGCAAGGTTCCAATTTTCGTACATTTGCATTGAACTTTTAAATTGTTATTTTTATTGCATAAAAACGTACTTACATAATCCCAACAGAAGCTTACGTGACCTACCGTTCGGTCAAGGACACAGACAATGTGTCTCGCCATTTTTTTTTTACTGAAAGTACACACGTAAACCCCAGCGGGCACCTGCTGGAGGTTATATCTCCACTGTAAGTTGTCTTTCTTATTTTGACCGCCGTCAAGTACACACGCGTTCTTTTCGGATCTTCAAAGATTTTTTACCATGTCCGAAAAACAAAGGAAATGCTCCATTTGTGCAGGTGATATGTTGCCTTGGGACAACCATCAGGCCTGTTTAAAATGCAGAAACGACAAGAAAGGGAAGGATAAGTGTGTGATTGGTAAGGAAAGTGAATGTACTATTTGTGCTGGTGCTTTGAAAATTCCTCATAGAAAGAAATCTTCAAAAACTAACGTTTCTGACAAGTTTGATGACTCGCTGTTGGATGAGCCAACTCCTTCAAAGTCCTCAACTTCCTCCACTTCTACTCCTGATTCATCTCTTCAGGAGATGTTAAAGGCTATGAATTCTCAGTTATCTTCCCTGGCTTCTCAATTTGAGGAGTTTAAGCGCAGGGATAAACCTTCAGCTTCCAAAACAACTCTTCCACACTCTCAGGAGCAGGGTATGTGTGCCCCTGCCTCCCAGAGCAGACCAGTCCCCTCAGAGGGGGAATTATCTGATGAGGAATCATCTTTACCTGCTATGAAACGCCATAGATCCAGGTCTCCTCAGGGTGATTCAGACACTCATTCCCAGGAATTAGATCCTTCCTATGTGGAAATGCTCAATGCCATCAGGAATCTGTTGGATTTAGAGGTACCACAAGTAGAGTGCCTTGTGGCTCCCTCTGCATTCTCTAAGAAACCTTCTAAGCAGGTGGTCAGAAAACAGAATTTGGCGTTACCTCCTGTTCAAGATATACAGTCCATGTGGGACTATAGATACAGAAAGGCCTCTGGAACAACAGTAAAAGACAAGTCTAGCTCTGAATCTCTATCTCAGGGACAGTTTTTGGCCTTTGAGAGGCCTGACATGATTTATTACACCACTTCTCCTCAAAATACTCCTCTGAAAGCTCCTAAACTTCCTGACTCATACTTCAACATAGCTAAAGTAAAGTCTTTGTCATCTTCAATCTCTGTACCTTCCAAGCAGTTTATTGTACAGGAGACAGTTTGCAGAGAAAATGTTCAAATCCTGGGCCATGTTGTATGGTTTAAAATGGCTATTGAGGAACTCAACAATAGGATCCAGGAGTTAGCTACTGAGATCAAATGTTCAGAAGATCTGGAAACCATCAGGGAATCAGCAGATCTCATGATCAAATACTCTCAACTCCAGGCTTCTGTCACATCTTCCTTAGAAATAGCTCTGGATACAGTCCTCAAGCAGAATATGACTCTGGCATGCAATATGCTCCTTGCAAGGAGAGACAGCTTATTGAAGGACTGCAGCTCAAAATTAGGTCCTAAGGACTTGGCAAGCTTGCGTACAGATCATTTTGACCAACAGGAGGTCTTCAACTCGGATATTTTATCCCAGGTTGAGGATAACATGATCAAAAGATTGTCAATAATGAAGGAATCTGATTCCAAGTCATACAGAGACTCTGTGAAGAATTTCGATTTCGGGAGATCTTCACATCCAAAGCCCTCACAGGAAGGTAACAGGTCGTTTCGTGACAAACGAACGCAGCAAAATTCAACCTATGGCCACTTCTCTGCACGCGCATCGCGAGGAGGCAGAGGTGGAAAGAGGAAATGACTTCCCAGGGGCAAGATTGCAGACTTTTTGGCAGGTATGGTCAAAAAACCACGCCCATCCCAGAGTAGTAAGTTTACTGCAACATGGCTATCGCCTAGACTTCAAGTTTCTTCCAAAATTGTCGAAAATTCCGCTGATTTTGAGCGAATATCACAACAAAAACAAAGATGGCGCCCTCCAAGAGGCAGTTCAGGCCATGCTTACAAAAAAGGCGATAGTTCCTGTCAAAAAACTCACTACTCTGGGATATTACAGCAGACTTTTTCTGGTTCCAAAACCCATGAATCGTTGGCGACCAGTAATAGATCTAAGTATGTTAAACCTTCATTTACATGTACCGACATTCAAGATGGAAACAGCCGAATCTATCAGGAAATCGATTCGAAAAGGGGAGTGGGTCATCTCGATAGACCTCACAGACGCTTATTTCCATGTTCCAATACATCCACAATCTCAAAAATATCTGAGATTTCAGACCAAAAAAGGGGTTTTTCAGTTTCAAGCTCTTCCTTTTGGTGTCGCGACAGCTCCCCTAGAGTTCACTCGCATTGTCAAAGAGGTCAAACTCATAGCTCAAGCCAGGAACCTCAGAATCCATCAATATCTGGACGACTGGCTTCTTCGGTCACCATCAAAAGATCAATGTCTCAAAGATTCGGAAAAGTTAGTTCAATTGGTCCAAGAACTAGGCTGGCTTATCAATTTTCAAAAATCGGAATTGATACCCACGCAAAAACTGGATTTTCTGGGCTATCATTTCGACCTTCAGAGGGGTCTAGTGTTCCCAACCCAGAAGAAACTCGATCGGCTAAACGCTCAGACTGTTTCCATCAGAAAGTCATTAGTCTTGACTCCAAGAAAGCTCATGTCGCTCATAGGGACTTTAGCTTCCTTGGAAAAAACAGTGCCACTAGGAAGGTTACACATGAGACCTTTCCAGTGGTACCTAAAGACGCACTGGAAGTTTCCCCAGTCGTTATACATAAGGATTCCAGTAACAGGAAATTTCCTGAAGCACCTAAAGTGGTGGGAGGATATCAAAAATCTCATGGCAGGTGCTCCTATCCATCCTCAGGTACACAACACACTGGTGTTTACAGATGCCTCACAAAAAGGCTGGGGAGCTCACTTAAACGAGATAGTGTTAAGTGGTCTCTGGTCAAACAAGGAAGCCCAGCTCCACATCAATGTATTGGAGCTAAAATCTGTTCTTCTAGCCCTACAGGGCTTTCAGGAACACTTACAAGGTCAAACAGTGCTCATTTGTTCAGACAACAGCACAGTAGTAGCTTATCTGAACAAAGAAGGAGGCACACATTCCCTAGAGATGTGTGCTCTTATCTGGAGAATTCTTGCATTCACAAATTCCAGAAGAATCCAGATAAGGGCAAGACACGTACCTGGATCCCTAAACGTCATAGCAGACTCTCTATCACGAAGGGACAAGGTCATACAGACGGAGTGGTCACTTCACCAACAGATATTCAACCAAATTTGCAAAGTTTGGCACACACCAATGGTAGACCTTTTTGCAACTCATCTAAATTACAAACTTCCAATTTATGTATCTCCTGTCCCAGACAGAAAGGCTTGGAAAATAGATGCATTGAATATCTGTTGGGAAGGCCTAGACGGCTATGTCTTCTGTCCAGTAGCCATCCTGCCACAAGTAATTCAAAAAATAATAACATACCCATGCAGGATGATAGTACTGGCTCCAGGGTGGCCAGGGATGCCATGGTTTTGGGATCTGGTGGATCTCTCGACCAGGGTACCCCTACAGCTCCCTCACTGGAAGACACTTCTGAAACAGCCACATTCCAACAGGTTCCACAACAACGTGGAGTACCTGAATCTACATGTGTGGCTTCTGGATTCCAGGAATCCAATTCTGGAAGATTCTCATCTGAGGTGGCAGAAAGAATTAAGGCACCTCAGAGGGAATCCTCAAGAAAAGTCTATCAATCAAGGTGGACCATTTATGGGCAATGGTGCACAGAGAATAAGGTGGACATCACCTCAACAGCTGTTCCCCAGGTAGCAGAATTTTTAAACTACCTGTTCACAGTCAAAAATCTCAAACCAGCTACAATCACTGGTTACAGAACAGCAATTGCTGATGCTTTGGGTTCACAGGGTGAATTCATTTCAAAAAGTCTAGAACTGAATAGACTTATTGCCAGCTTCACCAGGGATAGACCTAAACCAAATAGGTCCATACCTACATGGGACCTCTCATTGGTCCTCTTAGGTTTGACAAAACCTCCCTTTGAGCCTTTGTCAGAGGCTCCTTTGAAGTGGCTAACTTACAAGACAGTGTTCCTGTTGGCTTTAGCCTCAGGAAAAAGAAGGAGTGAGATACATGCATGGACTCACTCTTCTGTCTCTTCAAGGAGAAATGGGTCAGAAGTTACTGTCTCTCCTTCTCCGGCCTTCCTGGCTAAAAACCAATTGGCTTCGGATGGCCCTGATGCCATTAAGCCAGTAGTGATACCAGCCCTTACTATCATGTTGGACAGCTCACTGGTGGAGGACAAGTCACTTTGTCCAGTTAGGGCCCTCAAGGTCTATTTAGAGAAGACCAAATCCATGAGAAAGGGCAAGGCCCTGCTCTTTGTATCCCTTAGGGAGGGTTATTCTAAGGATATCACAAGAATAACCATTTCCCAGTGGATCAAACACACCATTCAAACTTGCTATCAGTCTTCAGATACGGCTGATCAACAGGTCACTCAGGTTAGAGCTCATGATGTTAGAGCTATGGCTGCATCACTTGCATTTAAAGGAGGTATCTCCTTAGAGCAGGTCTTGAGCTCCTGTTACTGGAAATCCCACAATACCTTTACAAACTTTTATTTGAAGGATATTTGCTGGGAAAATGATGATATCTTTAAGTTAGGTCCCATTGTGTCTGCACAGCATGTAGTGAACAATTGAGACTTAATAATATAATCAGTCTTTATGTTTTCAGGATATATGGATTTGGACTGGAATGTACTAGGACTTTGATTGTGGAACAAGAATATGGATAAGTCTTCATGTTATGGCTGCTTGGCTTGAGGGACAGCTGCACTCTGACTGTTGGAGTTTTATTCAACTGGGCACAGCTGACCTTTGACCCCTGCACTACTGTATAGACAAGGTGGAGGGTTTCATACATATTATTTGATGTACAGTACAGCATGCTGCTTTCATAAGTGGGTGAGTACTTTACAGCTACTTTATTACAATTACTTTTACTTTAACAGTACTTGTAATGACTATGACAGTAATAATGATACTAGTATTCATATATGTAGTATATTACAGTGTTTGTAGTATAACATATTGTGTATGCATTTTTTTTGTATCTGTATACCTAAAGAACTCTCCTATAGCACTTGACAGTCCTCAGAAGTCTACCCACCATGGACCTCAGGGCTGCATTCAAGCTTCTGTTGGGATTATGTAAGTACGTTTTTATGCAATAAAATTGGTTAATTTTATTGTAATTGGAATTTTTATCAATAAAAATACTTACATAATCCCAACAGGGAGAGTCCCACCCTCCTCCCCTCTACCATCTTCTGAGGGGTAGGGTCAAAATTAGAATGACAACTTACAGTGGAGATATAACCTCCAGCAGGTGCCCGCTGGGGTTTACGTGTGTACTTTCAGTAAAAAAAAAATGGCGAGACACATTGTCTGTGTCCTTGACCGAACGGTAGGTCACGTAAGCTTCTGTTGGGATTATGTAAGTATTTTTATTGATAAAAATTCCAATTACAATAAAATTAACCAAATTGGGGCAGTAAAAGATCAAATATATCGAAGTCTGCGAATTTTGTCCCAGGATTAGCATCTGGTGGATGCAAATATGAATATTCAAACCAGATTTTGAACATTCTGACTTAACTGAGAGATCTGGGTTTGATTCCCAGTGATGTTTGTTGAAGACATCATAGCTTAGTGATAAAGCACTCAGTTTATGATATGCTTCTCTGTGAAAAGATGTTTGCTTTGACAATGTTAAAAGCTCTCTGACAGTGTTGTTTGTTCTATCTTGATGTTATAATCCCGGTGTAAAAGTAAATCTTCCCCCCCCCCCATAAAATCTCCCCCCCGGGGGTAAGATTTTCTAGAAAATAGTCCCCCCCCTGCCATGAAAATTCCCCCCTCACCTGTGATAAAAGAAGATTATTCATATTTTCAAATTATATTTATTTAAACAGTGAACAAAGAATATAAGTGAAGTCAATAATTTCTACAATATAAAAGCAACATAAAAGGTAATATAAAATGTAGATTACAAAACCTTTAACCTGTTTATACTAACAGTGTGTCACAGATTGGAGACACTGGTCACACTTTAGATTCTGCCATAAGCAGGCTATGTCTGCTTTTTGAACATTTTTTTCAGTTTTTCACAGATCTGTTGTTTGGCTGCCTACATATACAGTATATTTCAATTAAACATGTCCTTTCTTCAATAGTCGTTACTTTATACTCAGTTGTTGGAAATGGACACATTTCACCATTTTTCTAGACATTCTCTCAGGTGGGGAGAATGTAAAATTATATAATATGTCAAAGATTACACTTTTAAATTCTCTTGTTTAAATTAAAATGATTAATTTCATTATATTATTATACAAAAAGTAAACCTGAAAAGTTAAAACTGGAATGTAGGTTATTATAATAATAAACCGTTAAGGTATTATTATAATAAACCATAAAGGTATTATTATCAAAATGACAAACTGCAGGCCTGTATAAATTCAGATGATGGATATTTTTAAAATCAATAAAGCACAAAACTATCAGTTCAAGATTGATGTCCTTGAGCGGGGGGGGGGGGGGGGGGGGGGGAATTTTTCAGGCGGGGCTTACCCCCCTGGGGAATATTTTCTGAAAATATACCCCCGGGGTAATAGTTTCTAGAAACTCTTACCCCCGGGGGGAATATTGTGGGGGGGGGGGGGGGGGAGATTTACCTTTACACCGGCCTCTGCAGAATCAAGGCATTTGAATCACAGAATGTGCACAAAATTGTGAATGCCTTATGGCATGTTATAAGTATGAAAGTAATTTATAAACTCAGGAAGTGAGATACCATCTTTGATTTTATTTGAAAATTTAAAAAAAAAAAAAGAAATATATTGAAAACTGGAACTGATGGGGCAATTAACTTAAAATTTTTTATCCAACCAGAATTAGTTTTGTGTGTTCATTTATTACCTGTTTTTCAGTCACAATTCACAGTAAGCCACTGCAGTCATTACATCTGCGGTGGCACAGAACAGTGGGTTAAAGAAATGAGCTCAAGAGATGCTTCAACTCAAGATGCTTCCAAGTACAACTGCCCACTCTGCCCTTCTGAAAAGTATCGTCCTAACAGACAACCCAAATTGATGAGCCACCTGTGGTCATCGCATGACAAGTTTTCAGTTCAATACAAAGGTAAGCACGGAGTCCATTTTAGTCATATCTCATATGCTGTATTAACCAAGCATTCAGCTTTTTGTTGAAACGTTTGTATGTCTTGGGTTTCACAACAAGAAAACTGAAAGGACGACTAGGAAGAGTAATTCTCTATCGTACTCCCTTCACTCTACTTCAGAGTAGGGGTATGATACAAGCACCATCAGAAGATGAATGGTGACTGCTTAAAGTTACATATTATTCTTACGATAAAGTCATGCAAGAATAAATTTACGATAATACCCTGTAGTTCCAGCAATTTACAGCCATCCTGCATGCCTGTTGGAAGGCTTTATCAATTCAGTATTTAATCACCTTTCTGTTTGATTTCAGATATCAGGATTTCGCCTTGTTACAATAGCTGCAAGTCCAACACCACAAGGACTCATTACCACTGTTTGTGTGGTGAAGTACTATGCAGGAGAGTGAACTTTTTGAGGCATCTGAAAATTTGCAAAGGTGGTAAGAAACCTATCCGACCAAGGAACATTCTTCCTTCAGAAGCACTGAAAACGAATTGTGAACCGACACACATTGCTGAAGCAAAGGCACCTGTAAAAGAGGCAACACATTTCAAAACCAAAAAGGCTACCTGCGATATCTGCTCAAAAGTATTGTCCCGCTCTAATTTAAGACGACACATCAAGGAAGTTCATCGTACAACACCAGCTTACAAAGATCTTCAGATCACATATGTGTCACCAAGCGAGGGCTTATTCATGGTCAGTCGTAATTTACATGCACCAGGTAACCAACACCCAATACATGTAAAGTACTCTGTATCGGCCAGTCAACCTGAAGTTTATTGTGAGTCACCTGATTGTGTAGGTGCAGCACAAGCTTTTTCGCTGGGTCAGAACCGCGGACACTCCTGTCAACATGTGGCTGCAATAGCACAACAAAATGTACAGTTGCCACAACAGAAAACGCTCAGGCAGCACGATTTGGAAGACTTATGTAAGCTGGGTGTTCTAAGCCCCAAATTCAAAGAAAAAGTCACAACTATTCTTGATATGTGCCAAAACAAAGGAATAGCACCAGTTATCAATGCCACACTTTCTCCCAGTTCTTCCTTTCTTTACATGTCAGTTTCTTGTGAGAAAGTGAAATACTATTCCAAGCTTGGCCGGGTTGTTGTTACCTTCTGCATGTCGTCTGGTCGGTTTCATTGTCCATGTTTAGCTGAAAATCACCCATGCTATCACAAGCAACTTGCCAAAGCACATCTCTACATCAATCGGCCAGATTTGCTGATCCAAAACACAGACTTGAGTGATAACAATGATGACCACATGAATGTAGGGTGTAACAACCAGTCAAATCAGACAACCAGCCAGCAACATTTGGCATATATTAAGCAAAGGAAGTCCATACCTGTGGATATATCTTCTTTCAAGTGTGATATATTGCCTGTAGAAATCTGTCCTAGAGAGGTTACCTGTCCGCTTTGTGATGGACATCCCTTGTTGTCACCAAAGGAAGAACTACCAACAAAGGCAACTATTTATGATGTCACCTCTGTCCATCATGGTGAGTCCTATTGTTTATTCCCTGGATGCATGAGGTGGATACTGTGGTTTCTGCATATGTATGCGGCTGGCATCTTCGCTGCTGTAAAGATACACCCCCCATAGAGTAATACTACAAAAGTGCCAAATTTGAACCAGAGCACTATAAAGGTACATTGTGAAACGACAAAATAAAAGCCACAATTTGGCTAAAGTTTTTAATTCTACTATTTTCTTGTTCAGCACATATATATTAAATTCATTTTATTAGGTGGGTTGTCTGTTTGTCTGTCTGTCCCATCTATCCGTCAACACTTTTCATTTCTGGACTGTAACTCAATAACATTTTGTTGGATTGAATTCAAACTTGACAGGGAGATAGATCACCATCATAGCTAGGTTTCTTTCGAAGTTGCTGTAATTCTGATCGTTTGTCCATTTGTCTGTCAATATTTTTGTATCCACACTCCTATTCATAAATGCTTTGTTAGATTGATTTCAAACTTGACAGAGTGATAGAACAGTTTAATAGCTAGGTTCCTTTCAAAATTGGTATAATTGCATCTGTTTGTTTGTTTCTTGACCATATGTCTGTCTGCCAACATTTCGGTTTCCGGACTCTAACTCAAAAATGCTTTGTCCAATCAAATTCAAATTTAAAGCAATAGCTAAAGCTTGTTGCTGCCTGCACAACCCGCCTTTTGGGGCATTTCTGACCTTCTAGTTTTATTTATACAAGTATTATTACTAATTTATTTCAATTTAGGATTGAAAACAAAACATTGTTGGGTGGAAACACTTCACAGGGTAAAAGGTCAAACTTGGAGTAGAGGTGACCCAAGGTCACTTAAAGGCAAGGTCAAAAGTAGGTTAGAGGTGAATTTGAAAGATCCTGTACCCATTTGAAGGGAGAAATGTGTTCAACCACAAATGGTTGGTGTGTGTTTACCTATTGGAACTAAAAGTGATTACTATTATGATTACTAATAATTTACCCAGAAATAATATCAATATTTAAAAAGAGGAGATGTGACTCCTTGATTAAGGCTAAAAAGTCAAAAGACACATATAGGCATAGTAGAAAGTTGAAAATGTAATATAATAAAATTTAGGCAACATGTAGCCTTTGGGTATGATTAAAATAAAAAATATCCCAATCATAGCATTATATAATGAAATCATATAAAATCCCATAATAAAATGTCTGACAGATTATATGTTGCAAGCAATGGCAGCAGCAATAGCAGTGAAGAATATTGATAGCTCGGAAACCTAAAGGAAACTCCAAATTCCAGGATTTTGAGTTTTGGTATTGACTGACCCTTGGTCTTGTTATGCAATGATGACCTTCAAAAAGTTGATACTTTATATGGACATTGGTTTGGTCACTTTGGTGTAGTTTTATTTTGTAACATCATAGTTTTATTTTGTACCATCAAAGCCTGACATCAATATGCCCTACAACTTTCATTCTGTGATGTTAAACATGAATCTTATAACTGTGTAGATATTTCTTAAGTGCATGAAGTGTACATTCTATCATCTTATATGGTGTTTATTGATGTTTTCCAAGGCTGTGAGGTCTGGGCATATCTGGTGGTATTTCTTATGTTCCTTTAAAGTGAAACAACATTTGTAATTTTGTAATTTTTTGTAATTTGTAATATTTGTAACATCTTTTATATTTCCTTCTACATCTTTATCTCTGTTCTGGAATACATAGCTGGGTAGTAATAAAGTGACTGGCCTATTTTGTAGTTTTTTACATGTCATATAACTCCAAAGCATTTTTTTCACTTATCTATCAATAGTTTGAAATGTGAGCTGTGATGGTCAGTATTACAAGGTCCAAGTTGAAACACTGCTTACCAAAACCAAATTGCACATTTACATTCCTTGCATAATGTCAAGCCCGAGTATCAAACTCATACAACCAATTTAAAAATTTATACCATGACATTTCGAACCTGTTAAGTAACTAATGTCACTAGTTCGTACGAACTTCAACACCGTATATATTATCCTTTAAAGCCTTTGGTATAAAAATTATTATAATTAATTTTGAAGTGGGTGTGTTTGTATGAACTTTATTTGTTTACTGCAATCCATTCATGCAAGATACCTTATAGGTCTTTACAAACAGTGGTACGTGTATGCGAGTCAGAGACTTCTGTAAATTAATTGTCATTGCCTGTGTAGCTAGGTAGTAGAAGTATTAAACAAAAAAGATTAGTAATGACCATGCATCTGCTTCAGATGAAAATTTTCTGAATTGTTTTCTAGTCCACAAGGTGAACGCACTACTCACATGCTGTTTGCATAACAAGTACTACCATCTTTAAAAGTTATAAAGTTCACTTTACTTTGCCCGTGCCATCTACAAAATCCCCTTACATGAAACATACATGCTACAATTCTTAGAACTCCATTATTAAATTTGCTGAGTCTGCAAGTCAAACACAAGAAATTTGTACTCTCTCTGTGCATCTTCTGCACAGCTAGTCTGCACATGAGCAATTTTGTGTGGCCATAGAAAATAATGTGCATGTCAGTTGTTTCCTGCGGGTGGTCTGCGACAAGATAAAAACACCGAATGCAATGTACAAACCGTGAGGGAGTAGCACAGTTGCCTTGCAGACTCGCAAATATTTTGGAAAATTCTTGCAGCAAGTGGTTGCATGGCAGCTTGTAAAAGGGGCAATATGTTTATGTAATTCGAATTGAATTGAACAGGATTTATTTTTTCCCACTCATCACACACCTATTTGGTATGTTAGCCATAGCATTTCAGTTACTTCACCCAACCTCTCACATGTTTCTTCTTATAAAAGATTATTAATGAAACACACAAATTGACACAGGACATGATCATAGCTAAATATGATATTTGGTATTGGAAGGTGTATTTCACTATTAAAATCCTTGATTTCCATTAGCCAGTGTGTGTATGTAAAAGTTTGCTATTAATTTTTTTTATATTTTTACAGGTATATCTGTTTTTGTCAAAGAATGTCTGACTTGCGGCACAGTGTTTTCCTACTGTGAATATGATGAGGGACTACATAATTTTGACAACCGGACACTTATGTCATTACACCTGTGTGATTTCCTGAGATCTTGCTTTCAGGTATTCACACATTTTATAACATCTCACCATCTTTCACTTCGGGTATCAAATTTATCTACTGTTCAGCTAAGCAAATAACAGTTCTGACATCATTTGTCAATATCTCCTATATTTATTGTTGTTCTGCCAATATTGACATATAAGTGTGTATTTCTGTATTTCAATATCGCCATGTCTTATAATTCAGGTCAAATTTTGATCTAAATCCTAAATCGGGATATATGTTTCCGGGTATTTTTATAGACTTGCCATGTTTTGTTTGTAAGAGTCTTTATTTACTGTTGCAAGTGGGGGGATGCTAAAATTCGGGTTCCCAAATTGGGCTTTTTTGTGGATATTTTTATTCTTCAGATATCGCTGATATTCGGCTAATTTGGGGTTTCAATATCGATATCCACATAGCCAAACAATGTCCCCACTAGCAAATATATGTTAATGATAATACCTTCATTTCCCAAATTTTGATCAAACCTCCACCAAAGCAATCAAACTAGCCACCTTACTATCAGCAAGGTTATTAAAGAATGTCACAACTCAGACTGCTAATTAAAGGGATACATAACTTTTAATATTTTCTTTTCAAAGCTGACAAATGCTACTCTCTTTCATTATAACCCTGACAAAAGTCATGGGTATATTGCATTTAGATTTATCCCACCACCGCCCTAAGAATGTTCTTTGCAACCCAATAGAAAAACTTCCATTTCAAAACACTTACACCCATGACTGGTCAAAACGAGTTCACAACATCGCAGAATTAATGCACTCAATGCGCATGATCCACATGATTTCACAAATAATGGGTAATATGTTTTGCAAACAAACTTTCAAGAAAAAATAATAAAACCTCTGAATATCTATGCTAAGAACATTAAGTTTTCATACTAAAGACTATGTGTACAATATCCTGTAAAGCAGTGTTTTTTTGCCTTGTTAACACTCGTATTTATAGATGGATAATAGATTTTGCATCAGTCACTCAATCAATCAGATATCCAACTGCTTAATCTCAGTATTTACAGTATTGTCTAACAAAGAATTGCTTGCTAATGCTGCAAATAAGTATGAAACTTTTACTTTTTCAACTTTGATGTTAGCAAGTTGCACAGTGGAAGAGACCTGTCCTATATGACCCTGGCAACTGAGCTGGATGTAAAACCCCAGCTTTGACCTTGACTGGATAAACTTCATTGGCCATAAATATTTATAAGCCCTTGAGTGAACTTTAACAGGAAGTTAACCTCGGAGTGACTATAGCTTATATTACTTTTATTCAATGTGTTCTTTATTAATGACCCAGAAGTTATTTGTAAAAGCTTTTATTGCTGACTTCATATGCTACAATTGTCCGCTGCAAGTTAAATTTTCACCCGGTAAACAGAAATCAGGCATCAGACAAGGTGTGACCCATTCACATTCTAAGTTTTACCCCACAGCCTGAAAAGACTTTGGGGTATTGTTTTCACCCATGTTGTCCAGCTGGGTGGGCAGGTGGCGGGAATATCCTGTCCGGGCTGTATCTCAGAAACTATAAGGGGTAGGGTGTTGAGACCTTGTAGGGACATTGGTTTGGGGGTGTAGATGTGCAGCGTCATAGTGTGACCTTGATCTGACCTTTGATCTTGCTGTTATGTCCTTGACCTTAAAAATCTTGTCCGGGCCATATCTTGAAAACTAAGGTGTAGGATGTTGATATTTGGTAGGGACACTGGCTAGGGGGTGTAGGTGTGCAATGTGAGAAAGTGACCTTCATTTGACCTTTGACCTTGCCATAGTGACCTTGACCTCAATAATCTTGTCCAGGCCATATCTCTGAAAATGTAAGATGTAGGATGTTGATATTTGGTAGGGATGTTGCTTAGAGGGTGTAGGTGTGCAAGGTCATACTATGACCTTGAATTGACCTTTGACCTTGCCAATGTTACCTTGACCTCTAAAATCTTTTCTGAGCCCTATCTTGAAAACCATAAGGTAACGAATATTGATATTTGGCAGGTATTTTGGTTAGGGGGTGTAGGTGTGCAGTGTAACTTTGGTTTTACCTTTGACTTTGCTGTAACGACTTTGACCTTTAAAGTCTTGTGTGGGCTAAAGTAGAGACTCAATGCTTGGAAACTTTTAAAGGAAACTTCAAGGATTGGGATGTTGACATATGGTGGGGAGGTTTTTGGGGTGTATGTGTGCAATATAATGATGTCACCTGTGGTTGACCTTTAGAAAGTTTATGCTTCATATAGACATTGGCTTGGTGAAAGTGTATATTGGAACATCAGAGTCTAACACCAATATGGTCTACAACCTTGATTGTGTGATGTAAAACCTGAATATGATATCCAGGTAGTAAATCTTGGGTGTATGATCTGTACATTTTAACATCTGTTCTTGTGTTTATTAATGTTTCCCAAGGTTGTGGGGTCTGGGCATCTCTGATGCTATTTTTTTAACTGAGGAGATATTCCTATCGCAAATAGTGCCAAGAGTTTTATGTATGATGCAAGATATGCCCACAGTTGCATGGATTACTGTATGTAAATTTAAACAAAGCTTGGTGTGGCAAAGAACTAGGATATTTATATTTTCCTGATGGCATTTTGTAATGTTTTGTAATGTTTATAACAGAACATTTTCACAACATCACCTACTATTGCCCATTAGAACAAATTGGGAAACTACAAGTTGTATTACAATACCTTACTATACAGAAGGCAAATAATGGGGACTTGACCAAAAGTGCCTATAACTTGCTTTTTGGATAATCAATGTTTGGATAACATTGTATACTGTTTATTTAAACCTGTTTCTTGTTACAGAATCACACAGCTGTTGGCAGAGCTGTTGAAATCCTACAAGACATGGTTGGCCAGAAATATCCAGACACACTGCTTGCGGCTTACCTTGATTTTGAGGCAAAGTCCAACCATACATATAACTTTGAATGTGTCCGATGCGGTCATTTTCCAAGTATTCTCACCTTAGATGGAAATCATAAGATATGCTTCAAATTACCTGGTATGGTGTAACTTACTGTTTCACTATTTATTTTTACATTGACAAAGGAAGTTATATTTCACCACTTTGTGAGGCAATCTACCCTTATTTGTGCAGGATAACTAAAATTACGTGTTACCAAATTTTTTTTACTGGTTTCAGGTTTCATTCTAATGAAATTTCAAACTTTCGGTTTAGTTAGGTTTGTTCACTGTTACAAGTAATGACAACTTAAAAAGGCCTGGTTCAATTGAGAAACCTGTTTGGTAAAATCATTTCAAAATGCCAAATTTCCATCCATGAAAAATTAATGACTGGTCTTAATTTTAATGAGCATTAGTTTGCTTATTTCCTGTTGGACATTCTTTGTAATTGACAAAGAACAATTGAATGTTTAAAGTTTTTAACTATGGCTTTTAGACAGAAAAGAAATAATTTTTTTAAATGTTTAACCTGTAATACAGTTAATATTCAATTTGTCTTTATAGTGTGTAGATATAGTTTTGCTTTTCCAAATGAAAATATTTTCAATTGAATTTCTTAAGTATTTTTATAAAGTCACATTTATGTTTTCCTAAACAGGTCCTTCAGGAGATCTGTTCAATCAGAGCTTCCTGATCACACCATGTGTTGTGGGTAGGGATATGGGTAGGTGGGCCCACTATCTCGGTATCGAGACCATTTTACTGAAATACCATGATGAGATTTTTCAACCGCCACTTCACTTTTCAGTACATATAATGGAACGAGAGTTAAAATATTAGAAACATACCCAAATCAGAAGAAATTATAAGCTTTTATCTCATATTTTCGTTAATTTACAGACTTTTTTAGCAATACGTTCAGCAGAACTGCCATATTTTTGTTACGACACTTAATAACCTCAATTTTGCTTGTCAACTCATGTAAATGAAGGAAAACTTAAAATGTTGGACAGAGACCAGAAATATGAAGATATTATTTTTATCACATATTTTATGCATTTGGGAGATTTTATTGTTATCCTAAACGTCCATGTTTGTTTTCGGAGAACTAAAACACGAAGTCCCGAATTCGGTGCGATTTTGCATTGACGACCTCCCGATGTACATATTTTTCATACCAACCCATCCCTAGTTGTGGGTGACTGATAAGATGTGCCTCAATTGGCTCAATGTCGTATATACATTCAGGCCGAGCTACCCCCCATGTAAACATCCAGGGGCCTGTAAATCTGAAGCCTGGGCCTGAAGCCTTGTTTGTGCTTACAAATTCATTAACTCTTACTTAAGGTTTAATTGGTGAACCACTGGATAAATCAAAGCCTTAGTTCACTCTTATTTACATTCTTATTAAAAACCTCCAAATATAAAAAGAACTCAGACCCAGTCTTGAAGGATTCCTTTGGGGTATTTCTAGTTCTTTGCACACTAATAACCACTTTTGCATGAATGAAGCTTGCTGAATCATTGAACAATAAGGATATGTACCCTGTTGTGATTATATATTGTTGGAATTATAATTAAAGGGCATTTTGTAAACACATCCCTATACATCTTCCCTTTAAATGAGATGGTCACCCATCCAAGAACAAAGCATGCCCAATGGTGCTTAACTTCTCTGACCAAACTTGAACTTTCACCATATATACATATAGTCCTATACATGTATGAAATCAACACTGAAATAGTATTTATCTTTACTTTATTTGGTAAACAAATGCATAACTTAGACAGTCCATAAAGAAAGTGTACAGCGAGCTTTTTATTTACCCATAGATCTTTTTACTTAAGGTGTCTTTGTATTATCTTTAAGTGCTTGTTAGTTGGGAATTTTACGAATGCTTCGATTTACAGGTTCCAGGATCACAGGACCATTTGTGTGCATGTCCACCTATTGAGTCCTTACAAATACATCAAAGTAACAATCTCTCTTATTTGCATTTTTAATTGCATTTTTTCTAGGTCAGTCTCTTGCAGAAGGGGCAGCCACAGAAGATGTTGACATGTTGTTATTCTGGACAAACATACAACAAAGTGTCATGCAGAAAGGTTTGAAATCCAAAGGTATGTCCTTTTCGCCCAGTAGGCATATGCAACCAATTGATTGAGCATTGTTTTCCTTGTTTGTACATAAGTCAAATGAAACACACTTTAATGATTGTAATGCAATAAAAATTTTTATCACTTTTATTACAAATTGTGCTAATCAAATTGGGAAGGCAAGAATAGTGAAGGCTCCATCAAAGTCCATTTACAATGCTATATCAAGCACAGTTGAGCATCATTATGGTCCATCTTGTGTTCTGAAAAATAAGTTTATGTTTGGAATTTTGTTTTTAACTCTTCCTTTACCCCAGAGACTTGACGTTTTGGTTGGATTAGAACCACCTCACTGTTCTGTCAAATTAATTTATTTTTAATGCCTGTGGAAAATGCATACATAACTTGTAGTCCTCTATTTTGACTTTTCTTCTGCTGTACAACAATACAGACACCAATTAGTATCATATGTTTGCTTTATAGCTTATTTTTACCCCACAGACTTAAAAGGCTTTTGGTATTGTTTTAAACCATGGCATGTGGCTAAGGGGGTGAGCGTGGATATTATATTTTCCAGACTGTTTCTCAGGAACTATAAGGTGTAGGATGTTGATACATGGTAGAGCCATTGGTCAGGGGTGTAGATCTATAGCATCATAGTGTGACCTTGACTGAACCCTTATGCAGGCCTTAGTAATTTTAGACAATATTCTGTTTCAGGAATTTTGCACATTTAATTTTCCTCATCTAGGACGTGTCACCGGACTTGACATAACCGTTATCTTAAGTAGAGAAGTCACTGTCCTAGTTTGAATTAGATTTGCCTTGAAAGAGCTGTTAAGACACATCCAGGACGTGTCACCTGACTTGAAATAACCATTATCTTAAGTAGAGAAGTCACTCTCCTACTTTGAATTAGATTTGCCTTGAAAGAGCTGTTGAGACAATTGTATTTTCAAACTGCTTCATGTTCTTGCTAAACTAAAAACCCTTGTTACACTGCTGATATCTAGGCATGATTTGAAGGCACAACTCCATTTTCTGTTCTCTTTTTCTCTGTGTATTAGGTGAAAAGAATATGACCCCAAATATGACATTCTGGGCTCCTTGGATTGCACCCAATAATGCAGCCCGTTCAGTGAAGAATACAGACTCTCACAAGCTCCTTCACTTTGATGACCCAGAGCCAAAAACAGACCTCACTGAAGACGATGGTGAAGACGCCCCCTTCTCAGAAGATTACTTAGATATACTGCTCTGTGAATCAACAGTATGAATTTTGCTCAAATAAAGATTGCTTTATATATGTGATAATCTGTCAGCCAACTCAGATTATTAATTTTTATTAGCAATTGTAATGTTTGAAGCACTTAATTTTGATGCAGTGTGAAAATATCAAATTCTAATGTGCAAGAAATCATGAAGGTAGATAAAATATGACTAGTCTATGTGCAGCACAAAGTCTTCATCAGGTATTAGAGTAGCCAGAAGAGCTGATACAAAAAAAATTGATATTGAAACCACTGAACCTTAATGATTATAAAATGATTGTGCTATCTGTAATATAACAAGGATGACAGTTGGTTAAAGGCATGCTTATACATTTTTTACGTGCTATACAGAGTTGTTACCAATAAGCTTGACAATTTGTGCACTGAATCACTGCAAGAACTGCAAACTTTTGAATTTGGAACAATTTGTTGCATTTCATTATTCGCCACTTTTTCATTCCCCGCAATATAATGAGTAACTTGTAGGTCTAAAGGTTATTTTTGCCCTAAGATGCTACAAATATTAATACGCCAAAGTTACTATCTCAGACAGGTTCTTGCTATGGCCACACTTTTAAAAATGTTAATTTGTTTCAGACTCTTCCCTGAATTTCACTGTCGTCTCCACTGGTATCTTCCATGCAGCACATAGACAGATTTCACCATTACCTTTCTGGCAAAATAAACATTATATCTTTAATTTTTAATTGTCCACCTTACATGAAACATCAGAAAAACATATCTTGGAATATGTTTGTCCACATTTCGAGAAACAAAAGTTCCTTTTTTACCAAACTGAAATACCTCAGATGGAGGTATTTTGAGCAATTTTTAGACCCACAGGGTAGTAGAAAATTTCCTCTTGCAACACAAAAATATCACTTTGGACAACTTAGGGCAACCATCATGAATTTTATAAGATAAAGGCCAAGTTACTCGAAAAGTAATTTTAGAAAATAAAGGCAAGGTTACTCAAAAAATAATGCACATATTTCATTCTAAATTTCCGAGAATGTCTGCATATGTGTACAAACTGCCGAAATTTTTGCTGTGGCACCATCAACGATAACAATTTTAAGGCCACGTAAAAGTCAAAATTGGCTTTGTGGCCAGATTACTCAAAAACTAATGCATGGAGTCCATTCATATTCTCACAGAGGGTCCTACTTGTTACTAAGTTTGGCATATAATCCTATTCTGTCACCTATTTCTAGGTTTGAATCCACTGAGTTGCAAGACTGAGGACCTGTCCCAATATGACCCCTGGCTGTTGAACAGCATGTAAAAAATGACTTTTTCAAACTTACCCAGAGCATATGTGTCAGTAACAACTGATAAAATGCTGATGCCACTGCTATTTAGCTCCACTCTCTTTCACAGTCTGTTTGGTTAACTTTGTTCATTGTGCCAGGTTTTGCAGAGTTGGGGGCAGTCTGCACTATCCGAGTGCCTTTTTACCTTCGCCTGACGGAGGTTATGTAATCACCAGAGTTTGTCCATGTGTCTGTGAGCAAAATTACGCAAAAACAAATGCACAGTTTGCATTCAAATATTCACTGAATGTCCATATATGTGTAAGTAACAACTGATAACATTTTTTTCAGGTGACTGCTACCAATGACAATTTTATGGCCACCTTAAAATCAAAAAGTGGCTTTTTCACAGTGTTACTTTAAAACTAATGCATGGATTTTGTTCAAATTTTCAGGAAATGTTAGCATATGTGTAGGTAACAACTGATTAAATTTTTCAGATGCCACTGCAAGGCCTCTGCATTCTCTGTCCATGTGTTTGGACATGTAGCAGAGATCTGCGCTCTCTCAGTGCTGTTTCTAGTTCTAGTTATGTTACCACCTTCACAAGTGTTTGTCAAGCTGTAAATTTTGTCGTGATGACATTACCATACTTCAGTATCAACTTTATTTGACAAGTTATTCATGAATTCTCCAGTCACACTGAAAGTATTCATTTTTGTGAAACAGGTGAAAGATGTGAAGAATATTGCTAAGAGGTATTCTGTATCCCATAAGGGGACCCGCCTTGATGTGATTATGCGTTTACAGAAGCTTTTCAAACAGAAGAGTATCTTCAGAAAAGAATTTAATAAGCTCTGGGGAAAATCAGGTGAACACTGAACAAAAGTTTGGTTTTTAAAACCACAACTCTTATTGCTTTTTTACTCCACATTCATTGTGCACTCTTACCCCAGGCACTCATTGTTTTTACCTAGGAAAAACATGACTCTTCAGTCATATTTCAAGATACAACATTTTCAGGAAATCGTCTACCTCCAAGTCTTATTTCTAAATTTGTTATTCACCAAATACATTTCGTGGCTTCTGTGGTGTACTCTTGCCACTGTTTCCATTACTGCACCAGTGTATCAAGATTTTTCTGTCGCCCCCTCCACATCAAAACACAGTAATTAGCAGTAGACTTGTCAAATTTGCAAGATAGCTTCATTGGTACAAACACTTGCCTAAGAGTTCTTTTTGGCCTCATCTAGAAAAAACAAGATGGCTGATACAGGTGTTTCTTAATATTTGAAGGAATTTTGGTACCATGTATAGCAATAGGAATTCAATAAACACTTTCCAAGTTTGCAGGATATGTTCATCATGGCAAAAGCTTTCCAGGAATTGTTTTTTATGTATTGACAAAACCAATATGGCCACCATCGGTATTTCATTTACATATTTGCAAATATTCTTGTCGCCACTCCACAACCATAAGCTATTATTGACACCGTTCTCAAATTAACAGGATATGTTGATTCCGCTTAAAGCTTGTCTCGAATCATTTCTTACATCATTTGGAGAGACAACATGGCCACCAGGTGTCAACATTGAATCTTAATTAACTACTTTGGTTACTACATGACTGTTTAGATAGTTTGAAGAACCTATCATCAGCACAGCATTATGTTAATGGTAAAGCACTCGCTTTCACTTCCTTACCTTTTCTTTTACCAACACAAAAATGTTCACAGTTTCTAAGTAATGTTCAGATACTTCAATTTCCACTGGATACAGTGTACATCGGTTCTCCAATGTACTAAGTCTAGTTCATCATAGCCTTTACAGGTGTATAATGTATTAAACTTATTAAAGGAATTGTATGCTGACCTTTAACAATTATTTTGTGACATTTGTTACTATATTGTACTGTGGGAAAAATGTTTGAAATCTGTTACGATCTGAAAATATTTTTTTTTTAATTTATGTGAACCAAAATCTATTGTCCGGTTTGCTTTTTCTATCACTACTAAATTGCAGTTAGGGGACACTGGTTTTTTAAGCCAAACATTTGAGTTATAATTTGAACCCAGCTTCACTGTTGAGGCTTTGCATGCTTGTCAATTAACTGAGAGACCTGAATTTGATTCTCAGGGATGTCTTTTCAAGACATCATAGTTTAGTCAAAAAACACTCAGCTTTTTAATTATACTATTATTAGGATATGAATTATTATGAACACACAAACATTTCTGAAAGTAAATTTTTAAAATTGTGACTCCCTATGGATCACATTTTTCATTATTTGTGGACTTTCAGGAAAAAACTGGTTTAGTTTGAAAAGTGACAATTTTGTCACTGAACTTGGGGAGCAATGGATTTTGTTTGAATAGGAAAATGACACACTTATTGCTGTATAGTTCTCAATTTGGAGTTGAACATCCAATTCAACATTCAGACTTACATTAGTGTTGTACCTCAGTGCTGCACAGAATTTAATTTTTATGTATTATTTATTGTATCCACCGGTGGATACTATGGATTTTGACTGCATTACGCCGATGCCGCTGACGTAGTGTGTAGAGAGATTTCAGTGTTATCGCTCTAGCAAGAGCAATAGTGTAGTTACACTTCTCAAATATGAAGGATGGATTCATCATTAAAAAACCTTCTCTGTGAATATTTTTAAGCACATTTCTAAGAACAAGATGGCCACCATGGCCATTTCTTTGTATAAAAAATGCATTTTTTTCAACATTCTGTCAATTTTTCTCCAATATAGAAGGCTGCATCTCTGAATGGGTGGTATATTTAACACAGAATTATGTCCTCTATAGCATGTTGAGAGATTTCATCACTACCCATGACATCTGGCTGGTCGGGTGGGCTGTTTGGCTGTCGGGCAGCAGAAAGTTTTTTCAGGCCATATCTCAGAAACCATGAGGTGTAGAATGTTCATATTTGATAGGGACATTGGCTATCAGGTGTTGGTGTGCATTGTCATAGTTTGATCTCCATTTGACCTTTCACCTTGCAGTAGTGACCTTGACCTTTAAATTTTTTTTCATGCTATATCTTGGAAACCATAACATGTGGGATGTCAATATTTAGCAGGGACATTGTCTAGTAGGTATAGGTGTGCAACATCATACTGTGACCTAGCTTTAACCTTTGACCTTGTGGTAGTGATCTTAACCTTTAATTTTTAATTGTAATTACCTACTTTAGTTACTAGAGCACTAATATTGTATATGGACTCACAATGTACCCATACTTTGTGCTACTGTGGTACTAGTGTACATAATGATGTCATTTTCAGGCATGCATACAAGGTAACTCCTACAGGTTTGGGACAAGCCCATTGAAACTATTTGTAATCATTGGGTGTGGTCATATTTGACTTTGGGTTGCACCTTCATTCCCAGTGGATACAATATGCATCTGGCCACAGATGCGGACTTGGTCTAGTTTCTCCATGGATTTCCACGAAAGAAAAAACACAAGTAGCAGTGGTTGACTTTCAGAGAGTATGTAGCATGTACATGTGTGGCAGCATGAGAAAATAGGGCTACCAGTTCAAAAAAATTTTAGTAGAGAGTACGTGTACTGCAAAGAGAACGTATGACGTCATCTTTGGCGTTTTTATCAAACTCCGTACGTCAAGCTACAAGTAGACAACGTGAAAAAACAGTTCTACAAGTAAGGACAAAACATGAGGGTTTAT
This sequence comes from Sabellastarte sp. h YS-2021, assembly GCA_964017235.1. Taxonomy (NCBI): domain Eukaryota; kingdom Metazoa; phylum Annelida; class Polychaeta; order Sabellida; family Sabellidae; genus Sabellastarte; species Sabellastarte sp. h YS-2021. The sequence goes on from OZ024930.1 coordinate 33,848,221, forward strand.
CTCAACTTTATACTATTAAATCTTCATTTTCTATAATCAACTGTTAAGCAATAATATATTCAAGTATCTTACATTATATTTATATTTATGTTGCTAAAATATAGTTTTTTTTTGTTAATACAAATTTGCCATTAATATTATTATTTTTCTTTCAGGTGGATTTATAGTTGCGACCTGTCCCCATGGGGTCACAACTGCATTGAAGATCATCATGAGGAATGAAAGCGTGCGGGACCATGTTGATCTGCTGCTGTCTCTAAAACACAGACCTACAGTGACAATAAACGACATTAGCAATATGACATCTGGGCATGGGCAAAAGAGGCATCCAGGGATGTTTGATCCCAACAATGGGAGGTTAGACGCACCAACCGATGACATTTTGACTGCAATTGCCAACGGGACTTACCAAAAGTCGTTGCCTGGACTCAATAAATGCAATACATTGTACGAAGATATGCAAGATCATGCCTATTCTATTAGTTCTGAAGTGCACCCTGTCACACGAATGACACAGCATTTTATGCTGAGTGATGACTTCCACAAACATAACCTATCTTTCATTGAAGACAGGTTAAGGGACTGTGCTCTGGTCCCAGAATTAGCTGGCCTCGTAAACACAGAAACGGCAGAACAGTTGTTCAGTGACCTGAACAAAAACATGTACTTCTTAAACTCAATGAGTCCTGTGAACCACATATTTGCTCTTCGTCTCATTATCCATCTCAGGAATGAGAAAATCAACAGAAATTTTCTGAAGGGTCTTCAACAGATACAGTATCCGAATACCACCCTCCAGCTAACCTCTGACGGAAGGGTGAGTGTAAAACATGTTACCGCAGATCAACCATCTACTGGCAATCAGGATTTGCCAATGTTTCCAGCAGATCAACCATTTACTGGCAATCAGGATTTGTCGACATTTCCAGCAGATCAACCATCTACTGGCAATCGGGATTTGCCAATGTTTCCAGCAGATCAACCATCTACCGGCAAACAGGATTTGTCAACGTTTCCAGCAGACCAACCATCTACTGGCTATCGGGATTCGCCAATGTTTCCCACAGATGAACCATCTACCAGCTATCAGGATTTGCCAACATTTCCAGCAGATCAACCATCTACTGGCAATCAGGATTTCCCAATGTTTTCAGCAGACCAACCATCTACTGGCAATCAGGAGTTGCCAACGTTTCCAGCAGATCAACCATCTACTGGCAATCATGATTTGCCAATGTTTCCCACAGATGAGCCATCTACCAGCAATCAGGATTTGCCAACATTTCCAGCAGATCAAAAATCTACTGGCAATCATGATTTGCCAATGTTTCCCACAGATCAACCATCCACTAGCAATCAGGATTTGCCAATGTTTGCTGCATGTCAACCATCTATTGGCAATCCGGATTTACCAATGTTTCATGACAACAGTGTAATGTCAACTGGAAACAAGGCTTTGTCAATCTTTCATGTAAACGATGAAACAGCTACTATAGTCCATGAAAGTAACTCAAGCATTGACAAGGTAAGTTTGAATCTCAAAAAAGAACACTTTTGAGTTCTAATTTTGTTTCTGCCATTGCAGTGTGATCTCCTTGTGCTAATGATTGCTTCTTTTTACATTAAACAATATGATAAAATTTTTATAATAAATAATATGTAAATTTTTATTTAAATAACCCTTTCCTTGTATTATTTGGGTGTGTCAAAAGTTAAATCATATTTTACGCAAGGCAAAAACAAAAGTGAATTTTCATCCCCTACACCAATTTGGTGAACAGGTGATGTAGGTTAACTCTTTAAACTTAGTTTTAAGTCTATGGTTGTACATAAATATTCATTATATTCTCCAAATAGGTTTACTCCAGCTTGACCTACAGGTGAATAGGTTTATTGTGGTTTCTGTCAAAAGCTGTAACCCAAGCAACATATTGAAGAATGGAAAATGATTCCTCAGATTTTTCTGTATTTTAAATGTACTACCCATTAACTTATACATGCATACTTGAGTCCATGCCTTTGCATGGCTAGTGTTTTAGGTGTTTATTTCTGTTTTGCTATGCATATGTTATGAAATGATGTTTACAGATTTTTTTTCCTCTGAGATCTAGATTTCAGTCTATTTTGTTTCCTTTACCTTTTGTTGCAATCTATAAACTAGTACTTTATGTCCACTAAGAATAGTACAGCCATACCGTGTTGTGTTGTTTGAGGAAAACCTATCCCAATTGTGCTACCTCTCATCTATCATTAAATATAGTCTAAGTTCTTGAAATATGTAACCTGTATGTTCTGTCCATCCCAGAGAGGCCATTGGGATACATGGTTTTACTTTGGATGGAATGGAATAGTCCTATGACGAATTTTGCTACCTTCTGTAAATTCGCTCAATTACTACCCCTAAAACGAAATTCGGTACAGATGTTTCAAAATTCTAACCTCATAAAACCGTCAGAAGCCACCATTACCCAAAATATCCTATCTTATATATATATCTTATGTCCTTTGCCTGTGTTTTTCCCTCCACCATATTTATCCTATCGTGGCAGCTATGACCTAGCAATGTTTTATGATGATATCCTTTTTTGGATGTCAGTGCATTAGAGGTTGTACAATGTATATCAATTTTGCGTTGCATAAATGTTTCATTTGATGGATAATTATTTGAATATGATATAAAAGACAAGATTTGTATTAGAGTTAAATTTGTTGAAAGGGTTTGTTTACATCTTTACGTTTAATTTCTATGAACTTATAATTACTTTGTCACTTCATATACAACTTTTAGGATGATGTTGTCTGTCTCGAGTCAAGCAATGCCTCAAGTGAACTTCCAGACATTTTTGGTGGAAGAAAGTTTGGTGAGTGTTTTCCTTGCAGGAAAGGTTTTGATTCTAGCCAAATTTCAACCTTTTCTGTGAGGTAACTTATAAATATTTTAATATTTAACTGTTTTTAAAGCATGGAAATTATTACTTAATTTTCTGTCCATAAATGATGAGCACCTTGTAAGAATATAATTTACATGCATGAAGTTTGAGTTGAATTACTCATCTTACTTATTGATTTCCTAATTTAAAAGTTGATCCAAAGTTACAAACCATCATCTGCCTCATTTCCCCCTTTTGTCTGTGCATCCATTTGATTTCAGTGTTCATTCACATATATAATGCTTGACCAATCATCAAACGTTTACAGAATGGTCATCCCATGTAAAGGTGCTCACCTTTCAACCATTGGCCCAAAAATAGTAAAAAAAATGCCATGGTAACATGATCACTTAAAGATTCTGCAGATTTCAAACCATTTCTATAAGTTTTTACTGAATGAGAACCATGAGTGAGGGACACTCTCCTGAAGATCTAAATAACACCAAAAGAAATTTGACTTATGGGAGAGTTATAATATACCCCTGCATTATACTCTACATTGAGTATTCTTATATGATTGATTATTTCATTGATTGTTTAATTGCCTTTCATGCAATCTCCTTCGAGCATAATAGATGTTATTTCAATGTTATAATAATAGAGTCTCATACAGCGCTTTTTCTATCTTTATCTAAAAGCACTTTACACAGTATTACCCCAGCAAGGATAGCTAGCCTTACTTACCTTGCCTATTGCTACCATGCAAGGTGCAGAAGCCAGTATCCATCAGAGTTGGGTTCCCACTTTTCCCCTGAGTGGAGAGAGGCCGAGTTCAGATTAGGATCTTGCTCAATGATGCTATCAAATATGAAACAGCTTGCACCATTGTGGCTAGAACCCATGACTCTTGGATTACGAGTCCCACATCCTACTAAATGAGCCATATGAGACCCTAAGGTGCAAGAAGTGACTAGACGTGACTCCCAACTTTTTTGATATATGTGACTAAATTTTGAAAATGGAATATGCTAAAATTGGATTCGGAAATGGCTTGTAGGTGTCTTAGTAAATAATGATTGCACAGAATAGACTTGCTTATTTTAGATGGTTGTTGTGAAAACCTGTTTTTCATACTCAAATCCTCTTGTTATTTTAAATTCTGAGAACCTGTCCCAATATGACCCTGGCTGTTGAACGGGACGTAAAAACCCCAACTTTGACTTTGACTCTTGTTATTTTACCTTATGGAGTCAATGTTAAAAATGACCAATTAGTGCTCCCCATTTAGTGATACAACACTGTTGTGGAGGGAAAGAGCAGAATACTAGAATACTTTTACAGTTGACTGGTGCATGTTTAACATGGATACTCATAATTTGTGAAATAATGGTTACAAATTGTAAAGATACACCCTCTAAAACAGCAAAACACAGTTAACTGTAGGTGCAGACCAACATCAACTGTCAAAGAAGAATTTAACTTGAAATGGTCCCAGAAAGTTAGCTCCTGCAAAATGATGCTTGCATGTCTCAGGGCAGAAGAACTAAACTCATAGTATTCTGCACTGAAACTGCGCATAAAGAGAAAGCCATGTAGGGCAAACAGTCATTTATTTTTGGTGATGTCTCCCTAACAACAGCCCATATTAATTCACTGAAGAAAGGCTTTAGCTTCTGCCCTACACTGCGTCCTCTGACAATGGCAAACATATGGACTTTTAAAGAAGACTTTGCTACATTCAATTTCTGAACTGGTTGACTTACTGGCAAATTACCTGAAAAACAAAGAAATTATTTTAAAAAATCTTCACTCATAAGTCACTGATAAAAGCACCTAGTATGGACTTTGAATGAAATGGTTAACACACTTTTACAAATAGTGGACACAGCCAAATGTTGTATATATGATGTCCTTTAAGTCACCTAAAAGATGACACCACTACTGGTCATAACCTTCAATCCAAAAAACCCAAGTGTTGAAAACCAATCTATAAACACAGTACAATGTGAAAGAATCAAGTTAACTTATACCCTAAAATGTTCGAAATTGGGTAACCAAGTTTTAGCCGAGATTAAGATATCATTCCGAGCCAAAATATTATTTAGCTATTTACAGTTGTACAGTTTGGTCAAAGCACAAAATCAACTATAGTTTAAAGAATATTTAAACAGCAAAATCATCTTTGAACCATGTTTAATTCCAATCTTTCTGGCTGGAGATTGAAACCCATTCAATTTCCACCACAAAGGTCAAAGACCAAGAATTATTCCATACGACCATTCTCCACCCTCCACCCAGCATGCATCAATATGTTTTTGTAGGCTTATTGGCCTTTTGAACAGCACCCCTTGCCCAGTGCTTCGTTTTGCTTTGTATTTATGAAAGAGAAGGGATTTTTTTTGTCATTGTATTTTACTTGCTGAGGCAGGATGTTTTTTCTTTTAATTTTATGAACACATATTAATCCTTCTACTTATGGTATTTCAAAAATGTAATACATTATTACTGTTTAAACCATTGACAGAAAACAGAAGCAAACTGAAGCAACAACATGCACATGAATGCAAAACCACAAAGAGAAGGGCTTCAAAAAAGAATGTCACAGTGAAAAAAAGGAGGAACGAAAAGCCTAAAGGTAAGTCAGTTCTTGCAGATCAGAGTAAGACATATTAAGGTTTAATTTCAATCAAAAAGGTTTGCAAATTGAAGCCAAAGCATTGTTGATATTATGGTCATATTTAGTCATTAACTTACTATCAATTTGCCATGTCAAGATTCATCTGTATTTGTCACCACTCTTTGGCTTACAATAAAAACTCAGATGAAACAGTATCTACATGCTTTGTTTGGAGGGATTTTAGCCATCATATAACTGTTGGTTCCAGTGCTTTTGTCAGTCTTCAGAAGCGAATGTACCCTGACCCCAAGAGTGAATATTTCTATCAACATTTGCCGATTATTATGTCACTGTATATATACAGTCTAACATCGTTATCTTGAATATACAAGGGACCATCCTACCTACCTTGACTTATCCGAAAGTCGAAATATACATTCAAGCTTTTGAGAGGCTAAACTTGTGAAAATAAAGTCTGAGTGTATGGATGATAACAAAGGATATAAATCGAATAGCTGACAGATGTATTTTGAGTGAATATCTAGTGAGGTAAATTGAAAATAAACATGTACATACATATCATATGACTTATTCTTCAAAAATATCAAATAAAACATGAACCACAGGTAGTTTTGTGTCATTTGTATAATCTTGTGTGTAATCTCTGTGTAAACAAGTTTACAGTAGAAATGAGGAGCCCAAAAAATGTGTCATTGGAAATGGGGAAAGTACATAGATCTGATCTTCAGAGATGATCATATTATTGTTTGCATTCCAGTTTTACTGAGTAAATTGTCTTTTTAAACACATACCAGATGCATCTTTATGTATTTCTTTCAAATCACCACTCTCCACCGGACCCAATGTAAAAACACAATGTGTAAGATGGCAAATAGCCTCGAGATACTTCCAAATACTAGCATTTGACATCAAAATGACCCTTAATTCTCTTATATATTTTAGTTTAAATGAGTTGGGACTGAAAGTATACCCTCGAGATAACCAGTATTTCAAGATTTCAGAGATCGGGATAAGTGGGTTAGACTGCACTAGACTACAAGTAGATTCCTCTGCACCAATACCATGCCTGAATCTGTCCCAAATTATTTTATCAACCGTTTAAGTGATACCATTGAAAATATCTGTTTAGGAGAGTACTTAATTGCCTTGCTTTTTGACAGCATATTTAACACATTGGAAAGTTAAAGGGACTCTCTAGGCCCAACCAGTCACCCTACTTCAAAAATATTGACTGATAACAATGTATAGCTAATGACGAGTTTGGGTCATGCTCTGAGCTATTGAGCCAAACTCGCCATCTACAATGATTTAGATATAAAATTGTGAAATGTTACCTTGTATTTGTGTTCTCCAAAATTGGTTGAATCTTATTTTCAATTTTCAGTACTGCCACCAAACAGTCACTCAGTCAGGCTCCGAAACTTAGGTCAATCCTGTTGGCTCAATGTCAGCCTACAGGTTCTTAAAAGCTTGCTGAAGGGTAATTATAGCTTAATTATTTATAAAAACACTTAACCATGCATTCTCAAAATACATCTCTTTTAGTTAAGGAAGGACATTAGTATTTAATCAATACATTTATTTGTAATTATTCCTAGCAGTGAATTAATTTGATGAAAAAAAATTTGTTGTCTTTTTCAGCAAGTAAAGGGCCTTGTAATTTTAAAGTACATGTAAATTATATGAACCTAAGGAGAATATATGTGAATGCCAAATACATGCCAAGCACAAATTTTCACTTAATATTTAATGAAACAAATATTATTGACAAATTTCCATGATATTTCCAGTCATTGTGAGTGATGTAACCTTAAAGGGTGGTTTCACTTAAGTGTGATGAAGAGAAAAGGTCAAAACTTACATCAAAACTTACCAGTCCTCAAAACCCTATCAACAATAGCCTCTCTGTTAACTATCGGTCTCCATGGTGACAACCCTGTTATGTTATTGAACTTATGATTCCTTCATACTTCTGTCTATTTGCACCTTAGAGTCTGTGAATGGACATGAAACCCTGTAAAACTTCACATAGATCAGATCTTTAAAAGTTTTGCCGAAAATGCAATAAATTCAGATTGAAATTTTTTTCCCATCTCCTTAATCTTTTTCTGGTTATTGGCACAATATCTGTTTGGTTGCTTCTATAACAAAAGACGTGGTGTATTGCATGTTTTAACAATTTGGAGAAATGTGTGATTCCCATAGATTGGGGCTATTAGAGTCAAAAATAGAAGTTGTCACTGCCAACTTAATTGATATTATATGAATTCGCAAAGCACTGAATGTTGGTTGTTTGATTAAGAATATTTTAAACACAGCAAAATGAATGTAAATCTCTTACATACTCAGAATCTTATAATTGAGAAAATATTGGTAAATTGACATCAAGTGAATATGTGATCTTTATTTCTATGAAAAAGGACAGCTTAATTTACATTCATTCGGTCTGTTATTCACACAAATATATACTTGCATAATCAAAATGGACAAATACTGTATGAGAAATGAATGGCCATTTTCTCAGCTCTGTCAGTCATATTATGCTGATTATTTCACATCTATATATTTTTTTATATTTTGAATATGTATGTATGCTTTGACCTTTAATTTAAGATGTCCTACCAGTGGCTGCATTACATATATCCCCTGATATACAACCAGTAATGAACTTCCTTCAAGAAATGCTTCTGTCAGGAAAGGATGATTGTCTGCAGACAGAGAAACTTCAAGTAAAACTTTTTCAAATTCTTATGATTCTGGTAATACAATATTACCCAACACTTTTACCTCACATTACTTAAACAAAATGAAGTTGTACCTTTTTTGATTATGGCGTTGGTTATGGCCAATGGTTTGTACAATCCAGCTTCATCTGCAATGTTATTCTATTACATCTATGTAAGTTTCTGCAATGAAATAATTTTACTGTAGGTAAAACCTTAGCTTAATATAGAGCAAAATTATATAAAAAGTCCTTCTTTGTATCATCTTCAGAAATCAAAACTTTATTCTTTCATTTTAAATTGGAAAAGTGTTTCACTCAATCACAATTATTTGGACAAAATATCAGTATTAGAAAAAGAGTAATTTGTATTTTAATTGTGCTTTATAGTGCCTTTGGTCTATCTAAAGAAAGACTCTAAGGCACATAATACCAATTAATACAGAACTTATTATATGTCTAGTTTAACATTGTTCTTGCAAAATATCAACAGAGGGACATCCGTTCATGGCCAGAAAAAGACTTCCAAATAGCAGGCCAAAAGGATGTGGCGGAGTTCATGAACATTGTTGTGAACAGCCTTTGTGACAGTGGCATCATAGACAAGATTGAAGGGGAATGGATCACAAAGTATATGAAATGTGGTCATGTAAGTACTATCAATTTGTGCACTGTTATGCATGTTTTCAATTTCCTACTTTCACATTCCAAAAGTAGCATCATCCTTCACTTGTTATTATTGCATTTCTTCGTTTGGCATTTTTTTATTTGTGCTCAGCAGAAATTTTAGGCCAAACTTTTGTAAATCTCCTTATATGTTGATTTCGTTTATTTACTCAAAATTCTGGCATAGAAATACTTTCAACCTCACATTTAAAATCTCAGGTTCTCACAGGGATTCATTTCACAGACTTAGTGGAAAATATGGGAATGAAAACAAAAAAAAAAGGATTGATCCTTGGCAACCAAGATAATGAAACACCGCAAATTTCCCAGAAAAGGTGTGAGATACAGTTATTTTGAGAATTTCCTGTCCAAAGATTAGTGGTTAAATGTACTTTGGACAAAAAAGAATTTAATTATCTGCTAGTTTTGATTGCAAGATTGGATTTCAGCAGAAAATAATAATTAGCAAATCTACCGGAAACTGTAAGACATAATAATTTATTTACAGTTTAACAGTTTTAACAGCTTTTGTAGATTGTGAAAAAGGTGTTAGTGTTGCAAGATTTGAATTTAAATACTAGTTATTCTTCCAGTAGTTACTAATTCAAGTTGTTAGTCTTGCTTAATATGAATCAAATTAACTTATACATAATTACTTTTGCACCAGCATAATTCCACAAATGTGTTTCTTACTGTTTAGAATTTTGTAGGTGCTGGGTGAATGCAAAGAAAGATAGTGCCCTGACCTTTTTATGTGAAATGTAAACTGACTATCTGGGATAGTGTATGGTTTCTATCACATAATAATAACCATTTTGTCTTTATAGAAGAAGATAGAGAACACCACAGAGCAACTGTTTTATGTTCCAGTACAACTTGAAGTCGAAGGAACACAAGAACCTATAAGCTGTGCCAGTGTTCAAGAATGTATCAATGCATTTTGCAATTTCCCAGAAATCCCACCTGAACCAATGTAAGTGCTAGTATTAAACATGAATTAATAACTACAGGGCTTATTTTTAATTAGAAAAAAAACTATACCTGAAATACTGTTTACACAAACTAGACCCTGTATTCGATTACTCTCCTAAATCCAATACATCTAGCCATTCTTCATTTTTTACCCCACATGCAAAGGCATTGCTTTTGCCAATAGTATATGAGTTGCTGTAGTGCCCTTGTCTTTTGAAAATGTGTGAAGGATATATGTTTGGGTGATAAATAACTCAATATTTATCAATGTCGTTATAATTTGTATTTTAAGTATTTAACCGTCAAAAAGACCAATTTTCTGTAAAGTCTGTGTTAATATATAATGGAAAAATTATATATGACATTTTCACATAAATTTAGGTGTTCATATGCATAGAAATACAAAATATTTTAAATTTTTAACTTAGTTAAAATACTCAGTTATTACAACTTGTACAACAGGCTTGTACAAGCTGAGCTAATTTGATGGTGAAATATCTTAACTTGTACATAGCATTTTTATATATATATATATGCACATATTTAGATACCTTATTACTTGAAGTCAGCAACTTTTCCATTTTGGTTTTTGAACTATTGTGGCTTCATATGTAAATATAATAACTTACTTCTAAAAGTTAAATGCAAAACAGCAGTGATTTTGTAAACTTAGAAAGTATTTAAATTAGAAACAATCACAATGTGCCAACAGCTACTGTGGTATGTTACATCCCAAGAAGTAAAAAGTGTCTGTTAGGATTTAGTCATTTTACCAGACAAAGGGCTTTTTAAATTGTTCATTTATTCAAACATTTCTTTCCATAACAGGTCATGTGATTGCGGGCAAGTGGGTACTGTCGAAAGACAGTGGACAGTAACAAGGTGTCCCAATGTCCTCTTCATAACTTTGAAAAGATATGCCAACAACAACCGAAGCAGAAAACTTAGGAACACAATTCATCTGGACAGGTTAGTAAATATATTTCATTGATTGGGCTTAAAATAATTTTTGTTGCCGGGACTGCATAATTGTCTCCATTGGGGCAAGAAATAATAGGTTCAGATTGTGACTGCAATACCCATACAATCCAATCTCAACCATAATTGGCTTTTGCAATATTTTAAAAATTATTGGTGCCTTTTCACATTTCAGTACACAGATATATTGCAACAGGTAGTTGTTAAAGAAATTATATTCATTGGAGGAGGTTTGTTTATGCATTACAGTACTGCCTGTCAAGATTTCTGACAATCTTTGCCTGCCAACTTAGCAGATTGCCTGGCTGTATATAGGATTTTGTGTAAGGAAAAGACAAGTACCTGCTGCAGGAATTGCCTCAAATGAACTCAATACTTTTCAAAAACTGTAGCCTCTCTGGCATCTATGTAATGTGTAATTGGTCTAATAACAACATATGTAAAAGACCATATTACCAGACAAAAGTTCACTTTGAAGCTGCTTATTAAAAGTCAATCATTGTAATCTAAAGTTTTCCAATAATGCCCTTTTACTATTTTAGTGACATTAGTAATGCCAAATAACTGGTAGCTTGAATTCACTTTTAATTTGTGTATTTTGTTTCCACATACTGTTGCCTGTTTCTTCAAAAGAGGCATCATGCCAGAAGTATAAAAATCATATGCAATACCCATCTAAGTAATAAGTGCATTATCACTTCATTGGTTAGCAAATTTGACAAAGCAGTGTTTTCATGTGTATCATGTTTTAATTTAAACTTTGATAAGAGTTGAACAACAATTGTGAAATAAAAGTATATCTAGTACCTATTTTGGCAGATTAAAAAATAATCAAAATTACTTTTTCAGGAAGATCAAACTTTCAGATGGATCTACATGCAAACTGATATCCTTCATAGTAAGTGTTAGCAATTCTTTATTCATTTATATTGCATTAGGGCATGCCATTCTGTTTTGGCTTTAGAGGAAGTCCTGTCTGTCATTAGATACATTTGATATACTACCACGACTACAAGTTGTACCACTACTAATACATCTTTGGTTCAAATGACTTCCAAACTATGAACAGAAGAATGTTGCAGGAAGGATGTAGTAAGGGACACTTAATTTGGGACGTCATTGATTTGTTCAGCAGTATTAGAATCTACCACATAGGAATAATACTCCCTCCCTCTGGCTATTACTCTAAAAGAAAATTTGTTGTAGTTTGGCTGCACACTAATTACTTCCTACCATCCCACTTTTGAAGGCAGTGGCACATTGTTTTCAGCTAAGGCATCTGCATGGTAGCAGCGATAATCTTATTGCCTGCAGTGTTTCTCATAAACTGGAACTTGCAGGATGTTGACACTCAGAAGGGGCATTTGTTAGGTGTGTACTTTTGCAATATTTTTAACTGTGATTTGAACTTTGATTTTGCCACAGTAACCCTGGCCTTTGGAATTATTTTTTGGCAATATCTTGGAAACTATGACATTTTGAATTGGATACAGATAAAATTTACCTTAAAACTTTACCACTGAATCAATCACTTGTACTTTTATGATATTTTTGCCTAAGACATGTTGCTAAGTATTATAGTAGTGGGCTTTGGCAAGAACAATGTATTTTTCATGCCAGCACCAGTCTTGATTTAACCTTTTATTACTAATTTGTCCTTGTATTTTTTATAGTGTCATCGTGGGAACAGTGCTCATGCAGGCCACTGTGAGCTTTATATTTAGTTATGTTTGTTCGTCAAAATCAGTTTTCCCCCATAAAACAAGCAACAGATATGTTACAAACTAACATTATTTAAGAATGTTTCCCCAGAGATGTTGTTTTTCCAGCTGCAGAATTGACATTGAAGATCAGCACTGCTGAATGTTAAACAACTGAAATAAATTGAAATATATTACTGTATGGGGCTTTTCAATTTACAGCTTTGTCATAACTGATTGAATTATGAGATGTCAAAATCTGGGTAAATCCATGATAAAGGCAAAGTTATAGCTTGTACAAAATGTTGTATAAGTTATATGGCTGAGTTCTACAAGTTTTAAGTTTTAATTGTGCAAATCATTTTGAAATTTTGTGCAAGTTGCAACTTGTTGTAATTGTTTGTACAGACTGGTGCCCTTTGCTATGGATTATTTAGAGCTAAGCATATGTAAACAATGGCCAATTTTAATATTAATATCTGGAAAACTATGTATGCTACAAGTATCTATCGTATACCGTTGGAAAGGTAATTTTATTGTGCTTCTACTGGTCTCAGTTTCATAAAAATCCATGCATAAATGGCTGAGAAAATGGAAATTATGTTGTACATATTTTTTTTCTAAATTTCTTTGTAGCAACGCACAATGTGTTTGCATGTTTATGACATCAGTTACATTGTTTCAAAGTGCAATATAAAATCAAGGATTAGTGTTTTTATTTAAAGATTAAAAATACTGATTCTTAGTCGATATACATCAATTGTACAGCATTATAAAGGTTTTGCTATGGCAATTTTATTGTTTTTACCCCACAGCCCTTAAGGGCTATCGGGGTATTGTTTTCACCCATGGTGTCCGGATGGGCAGGCGGCGGGAAATAGTTTGTCCGGACTGTATCTCAGAAACTGTAAGGTGTAGGAAGTTCATACTTGGCAGGGACATTGGTTGGGGGTGTAGGTGTGCAACATCACTGTCTGACCTTGATTTAACCTTTGACCTTGCCATAGTGACTTTGAGTTTGAAAATTTTGTCAGGGCTATATCTAGGCAACCATAAGGTGTAGGAAGTTGATACTTGGCAGGGACATTAGTTAGGGCTTGTATGTGTGCAACGTCATGGTCTGACCTTGATTTAACCTTTGACCTTGCCATAGTGACCTTGACCTTTAAAATCTTGTCCGGGCTATATCTCGGAAACCCTAAGGTGTAGGAAGTTGTTACTTGGTAGGAACATTGGTTGGGAGTTGTAGGTGTGCAACATCATGGTGTGACCTTGATTTGACCTTTTACCTTGCTGTAGGGACCTTGACCTATAAAAACTTTTCACGGCTAGATCTCAGCAACTGTAAGGTGTAGGAAGTTGATACTTGGTAGGGACATTGGTTAGGGGGTGTAGATGTGAATGACATAGTGTGACCTTGATTTGACATTTGCCATAGTGACCTTGACCTATAAAATCTTGTCTTTGCTATATTTCGGAAACTGTGACGTGTAGGAAGCTGATATTTGGTGAGGACATTGGTTGGGGGTAGTAGGTGTGCAACGTCATGGTGTGACTTTGATTTGACCTTTGACCTTGCCATAGTGAACTTGACCTATAAAACCTGGTCCGGGCTATATCTTGGAAAGCGTAAGGTGTAGGAAGTTGATACTTGGAAGGGACATTGGTTTGGAGGTGTAGGTGTACAACATCATGGTCTGACCTTGATTTGACCTTTGCCCTTGCTGTAGTGACCTTGACCTATAAAATCTTGTCCGGGCTATATCTCAGAGAATGTAAGGTGTAGAAAGTTTATACTTGGTAGGGACATTGGTTGAGGGTTTTAGGTGTGCCACGACATGGTGTGACACCGATTGATGTGTGACCTTGCTGTATTGACCTTTAAAATCTTGTTGCACCTTTGGGTCTGTCTGTTGATGCAGATTAAGCACTGTTAAAGTCATATTAGAATTCATTAAGAATTTCCTTTTGCAAGTTCCCATTGTAATGGATGGAATTTCAGCAAGTGAGCCTCAGGGGCCGATTTCACAAAGGGACTTAAGTCCAAATTTAGGCTTAAATCTAAGACTTTGGTCTTAAATTTTGTCAAAAAACTGCTAAGTCTGTGGTCTTAGACTTAGCGGATTTCACAAAGCAGCTAAGTCCATGAAATTGCTAAGTCAGTGGACTTAACTTTTAAGTCTGGGAGGTAGTGGGCTTAAATTTTATAAAGAGGACTTAAATATGGCCGCCATAAACTTTTCTCCACTTCAAAATTTGAAATGGCTGTAAATAAATTATAATTATGCAGAACACCTCACTAAAGTAGTGTTTGGGAAGTTTATATGTGCTAACAAGGTTTTCAATTTCAAAACAGCACTTATCCTTAGATAAAATACATTAAAAGAAGAATATGTGGCATCAATATTATATTTTGAATAGATACAAAAGGTCACATGACACAGAAAACCACTGTGGTTATATGATAAGCCTGGACTTAGCTAAGTCACCTTTGTGAAATCCATTTTTCTAGCTAAGACCAAAGTCTTAGATTTAAGTCCAAGACTTAGCCACAAAAGGGACTTAGTTTAAGTCCTTTAGTGAAATCGGCCCCAGGCTTTTCTGAAACACCACACATAAGCATTCAGTGAATGTATTGCCACTTCTGTATGCATGGGTAATATTCAAAACATCCAAACCATAATTCGGCCATTTTTGGTTTACTGATTAATGCTGTCATTTTATTGTTGAATTGTCTTGTTTTAATACTTCATGTTTACATACATTTCTTTTCCTTAGATTTTTTTTCTCTTCTTAAGCATTATTTGGACCTTAATATAAGTGACACTGCTCTGAAAATATCTTGATCTTTGTACTGTTACACTATTTCTATATCTTATGGTGTTGAAAAATATTTCCCAGGCTGTGGGGGACGGGCATCTCTGATGCTATTTTTTGTTTTACTATAATTCATTCAGAAATGACTAATTTATCTCATGTTAAATCTTGATGTTTTTATTTCCACTATACTAACAAAGTCTGGCATATAAGTGATTTTTTTAAGTATTTATATCTGTTTTCATTTGTCTGTTAAACTGAATGAATTCAACATATTATCACCAAATAATGGTGGATAGTAAAAGTAAAACATCTATTATAATTAGGCATATATGAAAAATATGCATTCTTGTTGTATTGATTACTTCATTCTTGATACATTTTTTCGTATATGTCATTCAGGACGTTTGTCTGTTGTATATTACAATTCTAAAATTTGATTTTCCAGATCCATCCAAATGTAGAAACTCCTATAGATTGTACAATTGACAAGATGCCTTCAGTTGCAATGAAAAGATCCTCATAGTTTTTATGTCCGCTGACTTGTCAGTCAGCTGACATATTGTCATCACTCTGCTGCATGTCCATAAACGTACACATTATCAACTTCTTAAAAACATTTTGATCTGTTGGTTTGTCTGTTTTTAGAGCTGAAAATTTGAAAAAAATCAATACTTTTTGGCATTTTCTGAATGGATATTTCAGGAATTTGTCTGAAATTTGGCATATATATAGTAGACGATTAGTACATTTTCCTGTGTGAGTAATAAGGGCCCAGATCTTTCTTAGTTATTTTTATGAATATTAAAATTTTTGTTGTATATTACAATTCTAAAATTTGATTTTCCAGATCCATCCAAATGTAGATTTGTACCATTGACAAGATGCCTTCAGTTGCAATGAAAAGATCCTCATAGTTTGTTTTTTTTTTGTTGTGACAAATATTTGTGCGGTAACACAATGTACTCATGTCAGTCATAGTGTCTGAATGTCATAAAGTAATCATATCCTAATGTCATGAAGTCATAGCATCCTTATGTCATAAAGTCCTTATTTATGTCCTTATATTACTATAAGCATTGATAGGAAAATTCAGTTTTCAATATATGTACATCTGTTTACAAAATATTACAACATTTAATACCACAACATAACAGATACTTTAACATACACATGAACATTTATTGCATATATCAACAAACATCAAACATATATGATACACAAGATCCAAATCATGAATGCACAGTCTGCAATAACTTTCTTCAAAGCAGAACTTTGAATCATTGAAATAATAATACAAATCTCTGTAAAAATTGTTAAAACTATTTCTATTGTTTTCATTCATGTATCATAATTTCTTAATATAATAATGTTTTAATCCATAGTACACTCTTTCATGCAAATACCAGGCCCAGAGCTTTCTTAATTGATTGTATCCCCAAAGAAATGTTGAGAATACTTTGAATTATGCTCAGCCATTGTCCATGTCTACACTAGTACAAATTTAGTTTTTTCAATTTTATGTTGCTGTCTTGAATTTAAGCAAAAAGAGAAAAAAAATATCTGGGAAACCGTAAGTTAGTTTAAAAGATAGCTTTGCTATAGAGGATTAAAAGTTGTTCAAGGCATCCAGATCTGTTCTTCAGAGCCAAAATGTGAAAATCTCAACACTTATTGACATTTACTCAGTAGTTATTGCAGGGATTTGTTTGAAATATATATATAGTAGAATATATATAGTACAGCATTAGTAGATTTATTTGTGTGAGTATCGGTCACAGATATTTTGTAATTAATTTTTAATGAATGCTAAAATAATTTTTCATGCATTTAAATTCATGCAAACATACACTAATTTAGTAAAAGTGATTTAGTGCCACTAAATCACTTTTTACAGGTTGCCAAAGACCTTGCATCAAATGTTACAATCATAAATTGTCACATTATGTTCTCATGAAAGTAGGCCATATACACTGAATGATTTTTTAATATGCCTGCCTTTTCCTGTCACCTTAACTTGCAATTCCAAGACTCAAAACACTCAGTCAGCTGACACAGGGCCTGTTTTCAGGCACCCTACTCTTGTATTTCTTTCTTAGTCAAAAAGCCTGATTGACTGACAAAGTTTCGGTTTTTATAGTTTTTAATTTGTTTTTTTCTTAACATGAGTTGGGTAATTAGCATGCACCTTTACTCATTGTCATTGTTTCCTCCTGTCATGGTATTCTATTGTTCTGATATATATTTTAATTGTAGACTATTGTGTCATTTGGGACAATGCATGGATAAAGTATGATGACATGAAAATAGATGTTGTTGATGTGGATGATAAAGTGTTCAAGGTAGGTATATCTAGTTTGACAGTCTACAATAAGAGAACTGTGTGATATCTAGCCTTAACTATCATCAAGAATTTTATTGGCACGTTGCTGAAATATAAGTTTTATTTTAAAGACTCTTCAGGATATTTTAGACAAATACTATTCTGTAGCTAAATGTATATAGTGTAAACATTCACATCATTTTTGATGGCCATCACAGTAAATAATCTTGGTTATGGTCATCTGGATAATTAGTAAAACGGTGCCATATCTTTTCCATTGAAATTTGGCATTTTACTTTTTATGTACTTGTCTAGAAATAGAGAGATTTTGGGTAAATTGAAAGAAAAACCAACAAATGATTACTATTAATTGGTAGAAACACAACACTGATAAATTATTTCCTAAATAATTCCAGATAGATTGATTTAAACAAATATTTTGTACAAACGTTTAAACGCACAGTCAGCTGCTTGTGTTTGCATTGGGACACTTTGTATTGGCTGTGCAAAATAGTTTTACATTTTTGTGTCTAGTCTTCCAGTTATGTATTGCCCTTGTTATAGGGCCTCCTATTTCTTTACATTATTTTAGGATGATGTATACATGGCTGTGTACCTGAAAGAAACATCTGGAACAGATGAAGTGATAGAAGTAAGTCTGTTTCCCAATTAGCCATTGCTGTTAATCAGAGCTTTGCAGATGTAATTTTTAAATTGTGAGTGTGTGTAATCTAATTTTGTTGATAATCCACAACATTTTCCTGGTGAAATTTATAATCCGATCTCTCCAGGAAAATAATAAAAAACTCACCATACAGTGCTTCATTAAGTTTTTGGTTTATACAATCCACGACAAGTTCAGGTAAATGTTAAAGTATCTTCAAGAAAACATGACCCTTATAAAAGTACTATATATCACACTTCAAAGTGGTTCACATACAAATGTCAATTGTTTCATCTATAAGGAAATACCTGTGAGTTTATAAGGGAACTTCCTTGAGGCAGCATTAAGGACCCACCTTATCAATCACTCATGGTAGTGCAAGTTTGAGATGTAAAATATGAAAATGACCTTTAAGCCCAAATAATTTTAGGGACTCTCTTTAGATCTACGGGATAGGCATAGGTAGTATACAGCTAGTGGACAAATATAATTTTGAATTTTGCAATAAAACTGAGAATCAATGCCTTCTTGATAATTCAGTTGCAGTCATACTATTCAATAACCAGGTCCTTTCATTTATTACAGTGCAGAATATGTTCAGCGAAAATTAGTAAGACCAGTATGCTTGAACATACGAGAAAACAGCATTACCACTCTATACTGGAAGGGAAACAGAAAGAGGATGGCATGTAAGTGTTCAAGAGGTAATGTTCATCCGAAGTAACACATTTAACATTTGAGACTGATTCTTGATTCTTACAAAGAAGATTTGTCTATTAAATGTAGTTCCTGCCTTGATGATATCTGTATAGCTCTCATGTGTTAGTGACAATATATCAGTTAAAAGGGGAGGAGTGTATCTTGTATGCTTTAAGTTATCACAGATATGATTGAAGGAACACATACAAATATGTCACAAAAATTCACTTTTCATTGGTCACAGTGATTCCCATATGTTACATATTTTCTCAGCCAAAGTCTGAAGCAGGTTGTTTGTCAGTGTTCCAAAATAAGACAAAAATTTGTGTAATTTTAATCAACACCCAATCTAATTTCAATCAATTATAATCACAAAGAAACTTTGAAAGGACAATAGAAAGTTAATCAAAATTCCGCAATCATCCACAAGAAATCAAGAATTGCCTTCAGGTTATACCTATTTAAAACATAATACTTGCAAGTCACACAATGATAATTACATTTAACAAGTTTTTACAGCTACTTATAAAGTGCAAAGTTCAGGAAAGACCAAAATCTATGGCTTCTTTTAATGTTATAACTACAATGAAAATCCCTTTTTGCTGGAGGTTCTGCAGTGCTCGGCAGTCTTGTTCACTCTCTCAGTGCTGTTTTCTAGTTCCTATATCTATCTTCTCTAAGCATGCACAAATTCAACCTATGACGTAAGGTGACAAGCATTTAGGAATATTGATCAAGAATATATATAAATAATTATTTCACGAAATAAGTGGAATTTTAAGTAATTACTCAATTATTCATTCCATAAACCCAAAATAATGTGTATCTCTGTCAGCTTAGAAGAATAAAATCTCCCTTAATATTCAATTATTTACGTTTGGAAATTTCAACATTTGATCTTTCAAGAAGCCATCACATTTGTACTTAAATTGACGGTAAATTACTTCATATTTCTTTTAATTTAAAGAAAACCATGCTACATTATCTTACAAATTTTGATTGGTGTCTTGAGGATCCAAGACCAAGTGAGCAGTTTCGTGAAATCCACATAATCTTGAGGGATTTGCTTACATTAGTGCTTGTGCATAGAATCCAAATATTGTACTATGTAATATTGAACTCACAATATTGAACTCGGAACAAATTTTTTTTCCTAAAATAAAAAAGAGAAACTATTCAAGAATATTTGAAAAATATAAAGAGCACACAGTCATTTCTGTGCATATCTAAAGCAAGATGTAATGTTGCATTGGAAAAGTAAAAAAAAAATATAGAATATTTCTTTTTTGGTTTGTATACCTATGTTGTCATATGTAAGGTGTCTCTATAGAAACTTAATAATAGGAATATTAATATACCTAGACTAAAAATGTGTTTGCTAACAACTATGTTCAGTTAAATTGTGTGATAAGGTTTTATCAACTTGTCTTTATTTTATCCAGTGCAAAGCCAAATCCTGATTTCTTGGCCCATCAAAGCTTGGTAGATTTCGTGAAGACAGATTGTGCCAAGGTTAGTGTTAAACCTTTGAAAGTATGAGATTGTGCCAAGGTTATTGTTAAAGCTTTGAAAGTATAACATTTTGCCAATGTTATTATTAAACCTTCGAAAGTATGAAGTTGTGCCAAGGTTAGTGTTGAAGCTTTGAAAGTATAGAAGGTTTTCAGCAACAGTGTCCTAAAGGCCAAATTGTATGCATGGTATAAAAAATGTAATAATAATTTTGACGATCATCTGAGCAGACTCACCCATGAATATATGAAACCTAAACTGTATCCAAATAGGTTTTGGTTTCTTTAGCTTAGTCATATGTAAACACTGGTCATGCAGTCATGGCTAGAGAGAAGTTGCGGCTTTGAATCTTAACAGCTTATTAATAAAGAGGGGAATGTAACTGGTGCTATTAATGACAGAAAATTTGATGGATGCAGAAACATTAATTTAGATCTAGCAAGGCTTTAATTTAAGACTATTATACAAGTAAATGAGACCTTCAGATGCCTGTCTTTTGGTGCATTGAATGATGCTATAGTGTATGAGGTTAAAATTGGAAAAGTTCTATGAGACACTAATGTAACTGAACATATTATTCACTATTGAATCAACTAGGGCTAATGTGACTATGCTAAGGGTTCCTTTGTAGTTGTGGTACAGGGCACAAGAGTTCCTTGGTTTCATCAGGGCTATAGCTTCACATCCAGGGCTTCCAGGGCATGTGGTATGTTCCAGCTGTACCTAAATTGTCATTCCAACTGTTTCCAATCATGTTGGGCAGGATTTACTAACAAAACTTACATCCAGAGTTAAGTGCACACTTAAGTTTTGATCTTGTGCTCAGCTAAGTGCGTACGTTTGTTGGTATTCACAAAAAAATAAAGTTAAGTATGAAATCTTAACTCTCAGCCAATCAAATTGTAGGAATTAAGTGCATACTTAAGTGTGGTAGAATGTTGACAAAGACTTTCAAGTGCAGACTTTAGTACGAAAACTTTTTTCTAAAGTCTGCACTTGAGAAAAAAAGTTTTGGTTTTATGAAATCCAAATGTGCCACACTTAAGTTTTTGTGCTTAATTTTTCTTACTTAAGTCCAATTTTATACTTAAGTCCTTTTGTGAATTCCGCCCCTGGACTAATGAGATACCTCAGATATTCCCTGGTGAACTCATCCTGGATTGAGCTTCATAACTTTGGTAAAACTTTGAACTGCCTGATCTGCCAACCACAAACTGGTAGGATAGTACTGTGTAAGACTCTTATATATAAGGCTGATAGTTTATTTCACCTCACCACTCAATGGAGCTCTGCAATTGGTTGCTTGCTTGGCTAGACGTGGTATTACCCCGACCTTTATCATTAAAAAAATTTATTTGACATCCTCATAATATTGGTGAATGCAGGAATGTCAGTGTTGTATAATTTAGCCAAAAGGTTATGGTAAGCCTCTTTATCTCTGCAGTCTCCAGGGCCTGACTCGCATGTTATGTATCCTTCTGGATGGCTGTATGGCTAGTGTTGATGGTGGTTGAGGTGGTGGCTGTTGTGGGCAACTTTGCGATACGATATACATAAATATAATTAACTCAATAAAATGTCCTAGGTTGCCTCAGCAAATCAATACCACTGAAATGGGGAATCTTGCTGTCTGTGTATAAATTGTAATTAAATAAATAGATTCATGTCCAAATATATACCCCATGAATCCGGGATTATCCACAACAAAAATCAGCCATTGCTATCCGACATCGGTTATTAATCCAAGAAGGACTGAGGTGGTGTCAGATCAGTCTAAGACCCAGTTGCTATATCCCACAACAGGATCAGGCCTGAAACCAGTCACAAATGTGACTTAATCAGTTCTTATTGTGGGAAAGATCATTGCTTGTCGGGTGATATCTGATGCTTTCAAAGGCTTCTTGAAGGTTATCTGGGGTTAACCTGGACCCACATTCCATATTCGGATCCATTTTTAAAGTTTTTCACCAACTCACAATAATTAAGGGTCACAGGATAAATCAGAGATAAATCCTATGGTAGAAAAGGGGTATTAGGCTGTCGGATCTGGGGATTTCTAATGCTATTTTAATGTATTCTCACAGGAACACTTATTCAACATCTACAGTGGTAGAGAAGCAAGTAGGCTTCACAGCTTGTACATGAAGAGATACAAGACAAGAGCTGAGAAGTCTGAATTAAAATTTCAAATGTTTTTGCCACTCCAAGATGAGGAGCAGGTATATCAACTCCAAATTTAAGTTACAATATCCATGGTATTTGAAATATCAATCTTAATATTCTAAAATAGCATGACTGATTTCTATTACTCCTCTTAATTTAACGTATGGCACTTTTAAAGTATGTCCATTAACCTGGTCTATATTGGACAATTGCTGATGAAAACGGTGGCATAAGTTGGAGGTTTTGTCCCAATTACCGATGATTGAAATATTCCTTCAATAGAGTACTGGTGAAAATTGAAGAAATAGTAATGGTGACATCTTGAACAATGGCAACTTTTTATAATACTTGGGGCTGCTTGATGTAGTACTTGACAGTTTACATGGTATTGTCTTGTCAATCAGAGTTTTTCATACTTTAATTTTTTCCAAGTATCATTAATATGGATTACGAATTACATTTCTCTTCTGTAGGTGCTAGAGGACCTTAACATCTCATCTCACAATTATGTAGATTTCAACTTATTGCTGTCTTCTTCACTTTTATGTGCTGATTTTCATCTAATTGTTTCTTGTGTACGTGTACATTTTAAGTTATTTAGTTGTTTAACATCGGCAACATAACCATTAAAGGTCATACTGAGACTATCACATGTACAACTAAGAAAGACAGAGGCTTGGAGATGACTAGTTATCAACATCTCAAAGGTTCTTTTTGAGTCCCACTCGAGATAGGGCCCAATAACACAGGATCACCATGCATTATATTGATCATGTGAGTCACCATGTATCACCTTGACCCAGGCTTAAACCTGGATTAACAGCACACCAGGCGAGTGTATTACCCACCTGACCACCAACGGTGAATTGTGTACCTGTGAACTATGCATGATACAATGATTTGTAAGTTTTAACTCCTGGATATAAATACCAGGGAAAGTTTTTAGTTCTCCCTCAATATGAAATAGGCAGATTTTAAAAAGTGTACTGAAAATTAGTATGGTAAAATACTGATTAAATTATATATCCTCAGAGGTAGCTCTGGATAATAGATATACAGTTATTTTAATAATTCGAATTGTACTTTCATGCCGCTTTAAACCATCAGAAACAAAGACTTAGGTCCATTGCGCCAGATATCAGAATCAAGTACCACATTGCAAGTGTCAGAAGTATGATTCTCATATAATTTCATCTAGTTACTAAGCATAAAAAGAAGGTAAATATATTGTTACTTGCAGACAGAGGAGCTGGTCCAAACACTGATGTCTTATGCCAAATTAACCAAGCTGTCATACATGGAGTGGACATCGTATGTCTTTTCTGTCTGGGTGCCGGAGGTACATTCCCTTTTTTTCACATTCAAAGTCCATTGGACGGAAACTTTTATAGTGCTTATTTTTAATCACTCCAAGGACAAGTTAATATTATCAACCAGTTAATATCAATGGTAATTGTAGAGCTGTGGCAGGTGGTTTTCTACAGACCACACTTTAAAAGTGGGGTTTTCACACAAATTAAAGAGAGAGAAAAGTGATTTTTTGCAGAATCTTCGCTAATTCATGATCCATACAAATATGTCAGTTCTATTTTGAAAGTTATTGGCCATAGACATTTCACAGTGCACTCCTTATAACAAATTGTAATTTAAAAAGAAATTTACATTGTTTTTCAACATGGTGACAAGAACTTTCTGCTTCATAATCAGTGCATATCAAACAGAATGACTGAAAAAGAAATTTTAGGTTATTTTCTACATTGAAACATTTGGTACTTTGAATCAATGATTTATATACAAGTAGCTACAAAAAACATTACAATTATCAAATCTGTCACAGATGTTCACATTCTCTTTTGGGAATATGCCATTTTAAAATTTGACATCTGGTGAATTGGAAAAAGTTGTTGAGATACAAAACAAAACTTCATGCATAGTTGTTCAGCTATAGTTTAGAGTATATTGTAAACTTATAACATTCCAGACTAGGTGTTCACTGTACAAATGAGTATGTGTATTAACAAATGAGACATGAAAAGTATATCAATGATTGTTGTTCTGTTTCATATTTTAACTTTGGTTAAAATCTTTTTTATAATTGTAGGCCTTGGTTTTTGCCCTCCAAGAAAAGTTTGGTAAGAGCAAAGAGGAGGCATGGGCCATAAACCATGGGAACTTACGTTGAGGTGTTCCTACTAATCTTTTAATTTGATGTGACATTGAAGCCATATAATTTGTTCCTCTGATAACGTATAGTAACATACATCTAATTGGTGGAAATCCAATTTGATGCAATTTGAAATTCTACTGGTACACAGTCTAATTGGATGTTGGTCAAAAAGTATAAGTGGGCTTTGTAACAGTGGAAGTCTTATTTTGATTTCCTTGCATGTTTTGCACAATTTAGGCTTTTTTTTATTTAAATTCAAGACAATTGAAATTCGTCTTGAAAATTAAGTATTGGATAAAAATTTATTTTGAATAACATGGAAGTCTTTCACATCTATTTTAGTTCATGTAGTGCCTTGTATACTGTTCAGGGTTCTTCCTAAAAGGTGGACAAAAGCGGCGATTCCATCGCCGCTCGGACTAATAGTGGTGATGTTAATTTTAATTGAGAAGAAATGAGGAGGGGGTAAATGGCCAGCGGCAATAGCATCAACAGTCCAACTTAAGCGGCGATAGCGGTGATGGGTGGGGGGTTGGCCAGTAGTTTATTGTTCAAGGCAAGTGGCGATGGCTGTTATGTCTTTTTATTTTTAAAATATTGCAGGAAACCCCCACCTGGAGCCCCATCTTTCCTCATTAATATATAATGTACAACTTCATGATGGGATCTCTGTCAGTTTATAAAATATTGCTAGAAAACCCTCAATTAACAGTTAGGATGTGTGTCATTTGTTGCCCTTCAGGATGTTTATGTTTTTCACATACTTATGCCATCTACACGGGTGGTCACAAAGATAAATGGTCATCGAGATAAACGGTCTTCAAATTTTTAAAATTTAAATAGTGTAAATAACAAAATCACACAAACTAAATAACATTTTCTTAAACAGTGCTTACAATAACATTTGGTTTGTGTTATATTGTTGTTTAAACCCTTTAACCGTTTTGGTGTCATAATTTCTGAAGACTGTTTATCTTTGTGACCACCTGTGTATCTCTCGTCAATACATCCATCTTTGAAATATTGGCTGAGAGACAGATTAATCGGTCTATACACTGTCCAAAATGGGACGATGCATTTGATTGGATGAATTGATGCATAACACAGCCCCTCCTCTTGCCTTCCCAGCCCCATCACCACTGCCCCCCCCCCCCCACCACATCGCTGCTATCGCCGCTTTGTCCAAGTAGAATTCCAAGTTTTAGAATGTACCACTGTTCAGTTAATACAAAAGTAAACATTGTTATGTAATAATATAACTGACTATTTAAGTGGTATGTAACAGGTATGGTCTGTGAAATTTTCACTATATAGTAGAACCTCAATTATCCGAACTCATCCGGAGACATACTCTAGGTTCAAATAATCAAGGGATTCAGATACCTGAAATCACTCAATATTGAATTTCTATGGGGTTACCTAATTGGCCATTATAGAAGATTTGGCATTTTGAACAATAAATATGCATGCAGTCATTTGTATTTTGTGGAGTACTAGGTAATTTTACACATACTTCAAAAACATTCTAAACTAACCTTTATGCCATCTTTTGAGATTAAATTACAGTAACAAATGCTTTGTTGCTTTGTTCTTTCACTTTGTAAATATAACAAGAGTACACAGAGGCTGCATTCATTCTTGGTACATGCATGTGTTGTGATGGTATGCGGAAAAAAGGCCTTGTGGAAAAAAGACCTTGTGGAAAAAAGGACTTGTGGAAAAAAGACCTTGTGGAAAAAAGGCCTAGTAAATATTTAGATATTGGAAAAAAGGCCTTGTGGAATAAATTTTTTGGCTATGATTTTATTTTATAATTTTATTTTTCTTTTAAAAGATTTAACAAGATTAAACATATTAAGAACATATTAAATCAAAAAGCACATTTATATTTGATTCACATTTAAAGACATCATATGTGAAAAGCTAGTGAACATAGAAAATCAGCAGGCTTCTCCCTGGATGTCTTTGCTTTGGCCTTCATCTCTGCTTTTGACTTTGCAACTTCTATTGCTTTAAAATCTGGGTCATGGGAATGAGGCTTGGTTACATGAGGATTTTCTTTCTCCAAGGATGTGTAGAGGCACGCCTTGCAATTGTAAGCCCTCCTGTTGGAGCACTGCCATTGGATCTGTCTTCCAGTAGTTGTCTTCTGAGTATACATGAAACCCTCAAAACACAGTTTTGACCCTCCTTTATTATTTGTAATGAACTCCATGTTGTCTCACTTAGATGTAATGAAGTAAATAAATTTGGGAGTCTTTTATAGGCTCTCATTTGGTAAGCCATTGTATGAAAGATTAAAATTAATTTCTTTCATCTACCTGTTCATAGCTGTTGATTACCTGCTCAGGGGTACACTTACAAAAGTCTCAAAGACCAACTGGCTTTAGAAGCCTGCTCAGGATTGGATTGTAAAGCTATTTCAAAAATGTTAGTCTTAACAGCTATTGCAATTAGTCTCTTTATTACAAACTTCTACTTTCCAATTAAAGAAAAGCCTCAAAGGCCTTTCTGTTGTTATTGGAGTTTATTATGAAATAATTAATTACAGAATGTTTGTGTTATATCTATGTATCTATATTTTTATTTGTCAACATATAATAATTCTGGTTTTGTGTTTGTCTCTGTGTGGCTTAATTATCCCCCATTACTTAATTCTATGCTCTACTTCACTTCCCATTACCTTCTAACTTTACTTCTGGCTTTAAAAATCTTGAAAATTTTTATTAAAATTTTTATTTCATTATTCAAAAATATTTTTACACAAGGCCTTTTTTCCAAATTTCCAAGAATGACAAGGCCTTTTTTCCACAAGTCCTTTTTACCACAAGGCCTTATTTCCACAAGGTCTTTTTTCCACAAGGCCTTTTTTCCCGTGATATAACCCAATATCTCATCCCTGAATGAATGTGCTGAAAATGGTATTTCATTAACTTTATTGTCCATATTACAAAGGAAAATGAAGATCCAAGGCATAAACACAAAGTGTCAGCTTATGGGCTCCTCATTGGATAATTTACTACTTTGCTCTTATTAGAAAACCCAGCTGAATGCAGCTATATTGTCATTAGATGCATGATCAAAGAGAAACAAAGTGGGATAGTGTGAATGATATAATCACTCACTAACTGAAACAATAATTTAGAACAAAGAAGTTAGGGTTTTCCATGAATGGTGTGTTTTACAGAGGTTTAGAATGGAGAATAAACATCAGTTATGTAACTTTTTTGTTCTCGCTCAGG
Source organism: Sabellastarte sp. h YS-2021 (assembly GCA_964017235.1). Classification (NCBI taxonomy): domain Eukaryota; kingdom Metazoa; phylum Annelida; class Polychaeta; order Sabellida; family Sabellidae; genus Sabellastarte; species Sabellastarte sp. h YS-2021. Next base: position 33,876,354 of record OZ024930.1, read on the forward strand.
CATCTGACAGTACTTCAACACCATCTCAATTAAGGGGAGCATGATTTTGGTTTGGATAATCTGGAGATTCGGATAATAGAGGGCCAGATAATCAAGTTTCTACTGTATTTTCAGTGCAGCATCGAAGTGAAAACATTTTGATTTTATATCAACTTGGTAGACAATTTAATCTAGGACAATTTAATATTCAATAGCATTTGACTTTTCATGATGTTGTAGAAATTAAGTTCAATCTTGTAAATTTGATATTGTGCCTGTAGAGATTTTTTACAAGAAGATTTTTCCAATTCTGGATGATTAGACTTACTACCATGACATATGAGTTGATGTTTCAACTGAATTTGTATTTCAAAAACATTATTGCAATATAAAACCCATACCAGTGTCTCTCCTTTTGTGTAAAATCTCCATTATTTTACATATTAGAGAGTTCAGCACTCCGTTAGTATTCCACACTGTAAGGAAGTTAGAAGCTGTATCATTTGATACCAATGTAATTTGATTTCAGTGTTTTGAAATAAACATATAGAAAATAATACACCGTAGTATGCACCGGATTCATCCAGTAGATACAATAATAGAGGAGTGTGACTAGACTATGAACAAAAATAACTGATTGTGTAGATTTTGTTTCAACCTTGTTTGGGTGATGTGTTTCATAACGATAATTGGGTAAAAGCACAGGCTAGCCAGAAGAATTTTTTAAAAAAGGTTTTCACTTTTTCACTAAAAGAATTAAAATATTTCTATGAAACTTTTTGGGGGGTTATATATCTATTTTTGGTGTTATCCTATACGTCGTAGCAAACTCTTTGTTGAGGCATTTCATGAAATTGCCTCAACTATAAGGCCATAAGAAAAAAACTCGATTTGATTAGGCAATTATAAAATTATCTTTTTATTTACAGGAGTTTTAAGGAATGTCATTACTTTTGGATGTTTTATACAGTCTGGCGAACCGATTATTATGGTTCGAGAACCTCAGCGTTAAAAATAATTAACCTTTTCAAAGGTGATTGGGTGATATTGAGAACCCAATTTTTCATGTCACCCCAATTGACAACGAGGAGATATAGAGCCAAAGAATGCGAAAAATTAACGTCTTTCAAATATTACGGGGCCAGGGTCTCAGCCTGCACATTTCATTATTCCATAGAATGGTGACTCAATTGTGACTGACTCGTCAGTCCTATGCACTTGGGAGGTCCTTAGTGGCCTAGTGGTTAGCAAGTTTGGCATCTAATCATAGGCTGTCACCTCTGTGGGTTCGAGTCCCACAAGTGGCAATTCTGAGGACCTGTCCCAATATGACCCTGGCTGTTGAACGGGACGTAAAACCCCAACTTTGACCTTTGACCTATGCACTTGGAATCTCATAAGTGGTCAATTTGGGTGAGTTTGAGGAGATACAGAGCCATAGAATGCGAAAAATTAACGTCTTTCAAATATTACGGGGCCAGTGTCTCAGCCTGCACATTTCATTAATCCATAGCATGGTGACTCAATTGTGACTGACTCGTCAGTCCTATGCACCTGGAATCTCATAAGTGGTCAGTTTGGGTGAGTTTGAGGAGATACAGAGCCATAGAATGCGAAAAATTAACGTCTTTCAAATATTACGGGGCCAGGGTCTCAGCCTGCACATTTCATTAATCCATAGCATGGTGACTCAATTGTGACTGACTCGTCAGTCCTATGCACCTGGAATCTCATAAGTGGTCAGTTTGGGTGAGTTTGAGGAGATACAGAGCCATAGAATGCGAAAAATTAACGTCTTTCAAATATTACGGGGCCAGGGTCTCAGCCTGCACATTTCATTAATCCATAGCAAGGTGACTCAATTGTGACTGACTCGTCAGTCCTATGCACCTGGAATCTCATAAGTGGTCACTTTGGGTGAGTTTGAGGAGATACAGAGCCATAGAATGCGAAAAATTAATGTCTTTCAAATATTACGGGGCCAGGGTCTCAGCCTGCACATTTCATTAATCCATAGCATGGTGACTCAATTGTGACTGACTCGTCAGTCCTATGCACCTGGAATCTCATAAGTGGTCAGTTTGGGTGAGTTTGAGGAGATACAGAGCCATAGAATGCGAAAAATTAACGTCTTTCAAATATTACGGGGCCAGGGTCTCAGCCTGCACATTTCATTAATCCATAGCATGGTGACTCAATTGTGACTGACTCGTCAGTCCTATGCACCTGGAATCTCATAAGTGGTCAGTTTGGGTGAGTTTGAGGAGATACAGAGCCATAGAATGCGAAAAATTAACGTCTTTCAAATATTACGGGGCCAGGGTCTCAGCCTGCACATTTCATTAATCCATAGCAAGGTGACTCAATTGTGACTGACTCGTCAGTCCTATGCACCTGGAATCTCATAAGTGGTCACTTTGGGTGAGTTTGAGGAGATACAGAGCCATAGAATGCGAAAAATTAACGTCTTTCAAATATTACGGGGCCAGGGTCTCAGCCTGCACATTTCATTAATCCATAGCATGGTGACTCAATTGTGACTGACTCGTCAGTCCTATGCACCTGGAATCTCATAAGTGGTCAGTTTGGGTGAGTTTGAGGAGATACAGAGCCATAGAATGCGAAAAATTAACGTCTTTCAAATATTACGGGGCCAGGGTCTCAGCCTGCACATTTCATTAATCCATAGCATGGTGACTCAATTGTGACTGACTCGTCAGTCCTATGCACCTGGAATCTCATAAGTGGTCAGTTTGGGTGAGTTTGAGGAGATACAGAGCCATAGAATGCGAAAAATTAACGTCTTTCAAATATTACGGGGCCAGGGTCTCAGCCTGCACATTTCATTAATCCATAGCATGGTGACTCAATTGTGACTGACTCGTCAGTCCTATGCACCTGGAATCTCATAAGTGGTCAGTTTGGGTGAGTTTGAGGAGATACAGAGCCATAGAATGCGAAAAATTAACGTCTTTCAAATATTACGGGGCCAGGGTCTCAGCCTGCACATTTCATTAATCCATAGCAAGGTGACTCAATTGTGACTGACTCGTCAGTCCTATGCACCTGGAATCTCATAAGTGGTCACTTTGGGTGAGTTTGAGGAGATACAGAGCCATAGAATGCGAAAAATTAACGTCTTTCAAATATTATGGGGCCAGGGTCTCAGCCTGCACATTTCATTAATCCATAGCATGGTGACTCAATTGTGACTGACTCGTCAGTCCTATGCACCTGGAATCTCATAAGTGGTCAGTTTGGGTGAGTTTGAGGAGATACAGAGCCATAGAATGCGAAAAATTAACGTCTTTCAAATATTACGGGGCCAGGGTCTCAGCCTGCACATTTCATTAATCCATAGCATGGTGACTCAATTGTGACTGACTCGTCAGTCCTATGCACCTGGAATCTCATAAGTGGTCAGTTTGGGTGAGTTTGAGGAGATACAGAGCCATAGAATGCGAAAAATTAACGTCTTTCAAATATTACGGGGCCAGGGTCTCAGCCTGCACATTTCATTAATCCATAGCAAGGTGACTCAATTGTGACTGACTCGTCAGTCCTATGCACCTGGAATCTCATAAGTGGTCACTTTGGGTGAGTTTGAGGAGATACAGAGCCATAGAATGCGAAAAATTAACGTCTTTCAAATATTACGGGGCCAGGGTCTCAGCCTGCACATTTCATTAATCCATAGCATGGTGACTCAATTGTGACTGACTCGTCAGTCCTATGCACCTGGAATCTCATAAGTGGTCAGTTTGGGTGAGTTTGAGGAGATACAGAGCCATAGAATGCGAAAAATTAACGTCTTTCAAATATTACGGGGCCAGGGTCTCAGCCTGCACATTTCATTAATCCATAGCATGGTGACTCAATTGTGACTGACTCGTCAGTCCTATGCACCTGGAATCTCATAAGTGGTCAGTTTGGGTGAGTTTGAGGAGATACAGAGCCATAGAATGCGAAAAATTAACGTCTTTCAAATATTACGGGGCCAGGGTCTCAGCCTGCACATTTCATTAATCCATAGCATGGTGACTCAATTGTGACTGACTCGTCAGTCCTATGCACCTGGAATCTCATAAGTGGTCAGTTTGGGTGAGTTTGAGGAGATACAGAGCCATAGAATGCGAAAAATTAACGTCTTTCAAATATTACGGGGCCAGGGTCTCAGCCTGCACATTTCATTAATCCATAGCAAGGTGACTCAATTGTGACTGACTCGTCAGTCCTATGCACCTGGAATCTCATAAGTGGTCACTTTGGGTGAGTTTGAGGAGATACAGAGCCATAGAATGCGAAAAATTAACGTCTTTCAAATATTACGGGGCCAGGGTCTCAGCCTGCACATTTCATTAATCCATAGCAAGGTGACTCAATTGTGACTGACTCGTCAGTCCTATGCACCTGGAATCTCATAAGTGGTCACTTTGGGTGAGTTTGAGGAGATACAGAGCCATAGAATGCGAAAAATTAACGTCTTTCAAATATTATGGGGCCAGGGTCTCAGCCTGCACATTTCATTAATCCATAGCATGGTGACTCAATTGTGACTGACTCGTCAGTCCTATGCACCTGGAATCTCATAAGTGGTCAGTTTGGGTGAGTTTGAGGAGATACAGAGCCATAGAATGCGAAAAATTAACGTCTTTCAAATATTACGGGGCCAGGGTCTCAGCCTGCACATTTCATTAATCCATAGCATGGTGACTCAATTGTGACTGACTCGTCAGTCCTATGCACCTGGAATCTCATAAGTGGTCAGTTTGGGTGAGTTTGAGGAGATACAGAGCCATAGAATGCGAAAAATTAACGTCTTTCAAATATTACGGGGCCAGGGTCTCAGCCTGCACATTTCATTAATCCATAGCAAGGTGACTCAATTGTGACTGACTCGTCAGTCCTATGCACCTGGAATCTCATAAGTGGTCACTTTGGGTGAGTTTGAGGAGATACAGAGCCATAGAATGCGAAAAATTAACGTCTTTCAAATATTACGGGGCCAGGGTCTCAGCCTGCACATTTCATTAATCCATAGCATGGTGACTCAATTGTGACTGACTCGTCAGTCCTATGCACCTGGAATCTCATAAGTGGTCAGTTTGGGTGAGTTTGAGGAGATACAGAGCCATAGAATGCGAAAAATTAACGTCTTTCAAATATTACGGGGCCAGGGTCTCAGCCTGCACATTTCATTAATCCATAGCATGGTGACTCAATTGTGACTGACTCGTCAGTCCTATGCACCTGGAATCTCATAAGTGGTCAGTTTGGGTGAGTTTGAGGAGATACAGAGCCATAGAATGCGAAAAATTAACGTCTTTCAAATATTACGGGGCCAGGGTCTCAGCCTGCACATTTCATTAATCCATAGCATGGTGACTCAATTGTGACTGACTCGTCAGTCCTATGCACCTGGAATCTCATAAGTGGTCAGTTTGGGTGAGTTTGAGGAGATACAGAGCCATAGAATGCGAAAAATTAACGTCTTTCAAATATTACGGGGCCAGGGTCTCAGCCTGCACATTTCATTAATCCATAGCATGGTGACTCAATTGTGACTGACTCGTCAGTCCTATGCACCTGGAATCTCATAAGTGGTCAGTTTGGGTGAGTTTGAGGAGATACAGAGCCATAGAATGCGAAAAATTAACGTCTTTCAAATATTACGGGGCCAGGGTCTCAGCCTGCACATTTCATTAATCCATAGCAAGGTGACTCAATTGTGACTGACTCGTCAGTCCTATGCACCTGGAATCTCATAAGTGGTCACTTTGGGTGAGTTTGAGGAGATACAGAGCCATAGAATGCGAAAAATTAACGTCTTTCAAATATTACGGGGCCAGGGTCTCAGCCTGCACATTTCATTAATCCATAGCATGGTGACTCAATTGTGACTGACTCGTCAGTCCTATGCACCTGGAATCTCATAAGTGGTCAGTTTGGGTGAGTTTGAGGAGATACAGAGCCATAGAATGCGAAAAATTAACGTCTTTCAAATATTACGGGGCCAGGGTCTCAGCCTGCACATTTCATTAATCCATAGCATGGTGACTCAATTGTGACTGACTCGTCAGTCCTATGCACCTGGAATCTCATAAGTGGTCAGTTTGGGTGAGTTTGAGGAGATACAGAGCCATAGAATGCGAAAAATTAACGTCTTTCAAATATTACGGGGCCAGGGTCTCAGCCTGCACATTTCATTAATCCATAGCAAGGTGACTCAATTGTGACTGACTCGTCAGTCCTATGCACCTGGAATCTCATAAGTGGTCACTTTGGGTGAGTTTGAGGAGATACAGAGCCATAGAATGCGAAAAATTAACGTCTTTCAAATATTACGGGGCCAGGGTCTCAGCCTGCACATTTCATTAATCCATAGCATGGTGACTCAATTGTGACTGACTCGTCAGTCCTATGCACCTGGAATCTCATAAGTGGTCAGTTTGGGTGAGTTTGAGGAGATACAGAGCCATAGAATGCGAAAAATTAACGTCTTTCAAATATTACGGGGCCAGGGTCTCAGCCTGCACATTTCATTAATCCATAGCATGGTGACTCAATTGTGACTGACTCGTCAGTCCTATGCACCTGGAATCTCATAAGTGGTCAGTTTGGGTGAGTTTGAGGAGATACAGAGCCATAGAATGCGAAAAATTAACGTCTTTCAAATATTACGGGGCCAGGGTCTCAGCCTGCACATTTCATTAATCCATAGCAAGGTGACTCAATTGTGACTGACTCGTCAGTCCTATGCACCTGGAATCTCATAAGTGGTCACTTTGGGTGAGTTTGAGGAGATACAGAGCCATAGAATGCGAAAAATTAACGTCTTTCAAATATTACGGGGCCAGGGTCTCAGCCTGCACATTTCATTAATCCATAGCATGGTGACTCAATTGTGACTGACTCGTCAGTCCTATGCACCTGGAATCTCATAAGTGGTCAGTTTGGGTGAGTTTGAGGAGATACAGAGCCATAGAATGCGAAAAATTAACGTCTTTCAAATATTACGGGGCCAGGGTCTCAGCCTGCACATTTCATTAATCCATAGCATGGTGACTCAATTGTGACTGACTCGTCAGTCCTATGCACCTGGAATCTCATAAGTGGTCAGTTTGGGTGAGTTTGAGGAGATACAGAGCCATAGAATGCGAAAAATTAACGTCTTTCAAATATTACGGGGCCAGGGTCTCAGCCTGCACATTTCATTAATCCATAGCAAGGTGACTCAATTGTGACTGACTCGTCAGTCCTATGCACCTGGAATCTCATAAGTGGTCACTTTGGGTGAGTTTGAGGAGATACAGAGCCATAGAATGCGAAAAATTAACGTCTTTCAAATATTACGGGGCCAGGGTCTCAGCCTGCACATTTCATTAATCCATAGCATGGTGACTCAATTGTGACTGACTCGTCAGTCCTATGCACCTGGAATCTCATAAGTGGTCAGTTTGGGTGAGTTTGAGGAGATACAGAGCCATAGAATGCGAAAAATTAACGTCTTTCAAATATTACGGGGCCAGGGTCTCAGCCTGCACATTTCATTAATCCATAGCATGGTGACTCAATTGTGACTGACTCGTCAGTCCTATGCACCTGGAATCTCATAAGTGGTCAGTTTGGGTGAGTTTGAGGAGATACAGAGCCATAGAATGCGAAAAATTAACGTCTTTCAAATATTACGGGGCCAGGGTCTCAGCCTGCACATTTCATTAATCCATAGCAAGGTGACTCAATTGTGACTGACTCGTCAGTCCTATGCACCTGGAATCTCATAAGTGGTCACTTTGGGTGAGTTTGAGGAGATACAGAGCCATAGAATGCGAAAAATTAACGTCTTTCAAATATTACGGGGCCAGGGTCTCAGCCTGCACATTTCATTAATCCATAGCATGGTGACTCAATTGTGACTGACTCGTCAGTCCTATGCACCTGGAATCTCATAAGTGGTCAGTTTGGGTGAGTTTGAGGAGATACAGAGCCATAGAATGCGAAAAATTAACGTCTTTCAAATATTACGGGGCCAGGGTCTCAGCCTGCACATTTCATTAATCCATAGCATGGTGACTCAATTGTGACTGACTCGTCAGTCCTATGCACCTGGAATCTCATAAGTGGTCAGTTTGGGTGAGTTTGAGGAGATACAGAGCCATAGAATGCGAAAAATTAACGTCTTTCAAATATTACGGGGCCAGGGTCTCAGCCTGCACATTTCATTAATCCATAGCAAGGTGACTCAATTGTGACTGACTCGTCAGTCCTATGCACCTGGAATCTCATAAGTGGTCACTTTGGGTGAGTTTGAGGAGATACAGAGCCATAGAATGCGAAAAATTAACGTCTTTCAAATATTACGGGGCCAGGGTCTCAGCCTGCACATTTCATTAATCCATAGCATGGTGACTCAATTGTGACTGACTCGTCAGTCCTATGCACCTGGAATCTCATAAGTGGTCAGTTTGGGTGAGTTTGAGGAGATACAGAGCCATAGAATGCGAAAAATTAACGTCTTTCAAATATTACGGGGCCAGGGTCTCAGCCTGCACATTTCATTAATCCATAGCATGGTGACTCAATTGTGACTGACTCGTCAGTCCTATGCACCTGGAATCTCATAAGTGGTCAGTTTGGGTGAGTTTGAGGAGATACAGAGCCATAGAATGCGAAAAATTAACGTCTTTCAAATATTACGGGGCCAGGGTCTCAGCCTGCACATTTCATTAATCCATAGCAAGGTGACTCAATTGTGACTGACTCGTCAGTCCTATGCACCTGGAATCTCATAAGTGGTCACTTTGGGTGAGTTTGAGGAGATACAGAGCCATAGAATGCGAAAAATTAACGTCTTTCAAATATTACGGGGCCAGGGTCTCAGCCTGCACATTTCATTAATCCATAGCATGGTGACTCAATTGTGACTGACTCGTCAGTCCTATGCACCTGGAATCTCATAAGTGGTCAGTTTGGGTGAGTTTGAGGAGATACAGAGCCATAGAATGCGAAAAATTAACGTCTTTCAAATATTACGGGGCCAGGGTCTCAGCCTGCACATTTCATTAATCCATAGCATGGTGACTCAATTGTGACTGACTCGTCAGTCCTATGCACCTGGAATCTCATAAGTGGTCAGTTTGGGTGAGTTTGAGGAGATACAGAGCCATAGAATGCGAAAAATTAACGTCTTTCAAATATTACGGGGCCAGGGTCTCAGCCTGCACATTTCATTAATCCATAGCAAGGTGACTCAATTGTGACTGACTCGTCAGTCCTATGCACCTGGAATCTCATAAGTGGTCACTTTGGGTGAGTTTGAGGAGATACAGAGCCATAGAATGCGAAAAATTAACGTCTTTCAAATATTACGGGGCCAGGGTCTCAGCCTGCACATTTCATTAATCCATAGCATGGTGACTCAATTGTGACTGACTCGTCAGTCCTATGCACCTGGAATCTCATAAGTGGTCAGTTTGGGTGAGTTTGAGGAGATACAGAGCCATAGAATGCGAAAAATTAACGTCTTTCAAATATTACGGGGCCAGGGTCTCAGCCTGCACATTTCATTAATCCATAGCATGGTGACTCAATTGTGACTGACTCGTCAGTCCTATGCACCTGGAATCTCATAAGTGGTCAGTTTGGGTGAGTTTGAGGAGATACAGAGCCATAGAATGCGAAAAATTAACGTCTTTCAAATATTACGGGGCCAGGGTCTCAGCCTGCACATTTCATTAATCCATAGCAAGGTGACTCAATTGTGACTGACTCGTCAGTCCTATGCACCTGGAATCTCATAAGTGGTCACTTTGGGTGAGTTTGAGGAGATACAGAGCCATAGAATGCGAAAAATTAACGTCTTTCAAATATTACGGGGCCAGGGTCTCAGCCTGCACATTTCATTAATCCATAGCATGGTGACTCAATTGTGACTGACTCGTCAGTCCTATGCACCTGGAATCTCATAAGTGGTCAGTTTGGGTGAGTTTGAGGAGATACAGAGCCATAGAATGCGAAAAATTAACGTCTTTCAAATATTACGGGGCCAGGGTCTCAGCCTGCACATTTCATTAATCCATAGCATGGTGACTCAATTGTGACTGACTCGTCAGTCCTATGCACCTGGAATCTCATAAGTGGTCAGTTTGGGTGAGTTTGAGGAGATACAGAGCCATAGAATGCGAAAAATTAACGTCTTTCAAATATTACGGGGCCAGGGTCTCAGCCTGCACATTTCATTAATCCATAGCAAGGTGACTCAATTGTGACTGACTCGTCAGTCCTATGCACCTGGAATCTCATAAGTGGTCACTTTGGGTGAGTTTGAGGAGATACAGAGCCATAGAATGCGAAAAATTAACGTCTTTCAAATATTACGGGGCCAGGGTCTCAGCCTGCACATTTCATTAATCCATAGCATGGTGACTCAATTGTGACTGACTCGTCAGTCCTATGCACCTGGAATCTCATAAGTGGTCAGTTTGGGTGAGTTTGAGGAGATACAGAGCCATAGAATGCGAAAAATTAACGTCTTTCAAATATTACGGGGCCAGGGTCTCAGCCTGCACATTTCATTAATCCATAGCATGGTGACTCAATTGTGACTGACTCGTCAGTCCTATGCACCTGGAATCTCATAAGTGGTCAGTTTGGGTGAGTTTGAGGAGATACAGAGCCATAGAATGCGAAAAATTAACGTCTTTCAAATATTACGGGGCCAGGGTCTCAGCCTGCACATTTCATTAATCCATAGCAAGGTGACTCAATTGTGACTGACTCGTCAGTCCTATGCACCTGGAATCTCATAAGTGGTCACTTTGGGTGAGTTTGAGGAGATACAGAGCCATAGAATGCGAAAAATTAACGTCTTTCAAATATTACGGGGCCAGGGTCTCAGCCTGCACATTTCATTAATCCATAGCATGGTGACTCAATTGTGACTGACTCGTCAGTCCTATGCACCTGGAATCTCATAAGTGGTCAGTTTGGGTGAGTTTGAGGAGATACAGAGCCATAGAATGCGAAAAATTAACGTCTTTCAAATATTACGGGGCCAGGGTCTCAGCCTGCACATTTCATTAATCCATAGCATGGTGACTCAATTGTGACTGACTCGTCAGTCCTATGCACCTGGAATCTCATAAGTGGTCAGTTTGGGTGAGTTTGAGGAGATACAGAGCCATAGAATGCGAAAAATTAACGTCTTTCAAATATTACGGGGCCAGGGTCTCAGCCTGCACATTTCATTAATCCATAGCAAGGTGACTCAATTGTGACTGACTCGTCAGTCCTATGCACCTGGAATCTCATAAGTGGTCACTTTGGGTGAGTTTGAGGAGATACAGAGCCATAGAATGCGAAAAATTAACGTCTTTCAAATATTACGGGGCCAGGGTCTCAGCCTGCACATTTCATTAATCCATAGCATGGTGACTCAATTGTGACTGACTCGTCAGTCCTATGCACCTGGAATCTCATAAGTGGTCAGTTTGGGTGAGTTTGAGGAGATACAGAGCCATAGAATGCGAAAAATTAACGTCTTTCAAATATTACGGGGCCAGGGTCTCAGCCTGCACATTTCATTAATCCATAGCATGGTGACTCAATTGTGACTGACTCGTCAGTCCTATGCACCTGGAATCTCATAAGTGGTCAGTTTGGGTGAGTTTGAGGAGATACAGAGCCATAGAATGCGAAAAATTAACGTCTTTCAAATATTACGGGGCCAGGGTCTCAGCCTGCACATTTCATTAATCCATAGCAAGGTGACTCAATTGTGACTGACTCGTCAGTCCTATGCACCTGGAATCTCATAAGTGGTCACTTTGGGTGAGTTTGAGGAGATACAGAGCCATAGAATGCGAAAAATTAACGTCTTTCAAATATTACGGGGCCAGGGTCTCAGCCTGCACATTTCATTAATCCATAGCATGGTGACTCAATTGTGACTGACTCGTCAGTCCTATGCACCTGGAATCTCATAAGTGGTCAGTTTGGGTGAGTTTGAGGAGATACAGAGCCATAGAATGCGAAAAATTAACGTCTTTCAAATATTACGGGGCCAGGGTCTCAGCCTGCACATTTCATTAATCCATAGCATGGTGACTCAATTGTGACTGACTCGTCAGTCCTATGCACCTGGAATCTCATAAGTGGTCAGTTTGGGTGAGTTTGAGGAGATACAGAGCCATAGAATGCGAAAAATTAACGTCTTTCAAATATTACGGGGCCAGGGTCTCAGCCTGCACATTTCATTAATCCATAGCAAGGTGACTCAATTGTGACTGACTCGTCAGTCCTATGCACCTGGAATCTCATAAGTGGTCACTTTGGGTGAGTTTGAGGAGATACAGAGCCATAGAATGCGAAAAATTAACGTCTTTCAAATATTACGGGGCCAGGGTCTCAGCCTGCACATTTCATTAATCCATAGCATGGTGACTCAATTGTGACTATACCGG